>CAJFCZ010000155.1:0-23679 GCA_904066245.1 Eimeria sp. OTU-Y
AGCGGCGGACACTCTACACTACGACAATGGAGAGGAATCCCTGCAGAGAGACCATACAAGGGTTCACAGTACATGGAATGTGGCGGTAGATGTGTTGTTTCACAGAAGGTGCGTACGGTGGCCCATGTGGCCTATCTACGCAGACAGATGGTTTGAGCTCCGTTCATATCGTGTAGCAGTTGCAGGTACTGGGGCCCTTGTGTATGGCAGCGGATATCTGCGCAGAGAATGCCGAGGGCATTTACGTTGAATGGTATGTAGATGTAATTCTGCTGTTTCACAGGAGGTGAGCACAGCATTCCCAAGGGGTTCGAGGCACGCTAGCGTTTTGGAGCAGCAGGGGCTACTGGACCGTTTGACAATGGGGACGGACGTCTGTCGACATTTACGCAATCATATTCACGGTGGATGGTCCGTGGCGATAGATGTGGCATTTAACAGGAGGTGCGTCGCGCGGCGTTATGTGTCCTGTTTGTGCATGCCTCTTGCTTGCTCTGTTTTCGTATCTTGGAGCAGCGCTGTATTTTGGAGCAGCGGCGGGTACTAAACATTATGACTATGGAGTATCTGCAGAGAGACCATACAAGCATTCACAACATACGGAATGTGGCGGCAGGTGTGCTGATTCTCAGAAGGTGCGTACGGTGGCCCATGTGGGCTGCCTACGCAGACAGGTGGTTCGAGCTGCGTACATATTCTGTAGCAGTTGCGGGTATTGGAACCCTTGAGTATGGCAACGGATATCTGCGAAGGGAATGCCAAGGGCATTTACGTTGAATGGTGTGTAGCTGTTGTTATGCTGCTTCACAGGTGAGCATAGCATTCGCAAGTGGTTCTAGACACGCTAGCGTTTTGGAGCAGCAGGGGGCACTGTACCATTTGAGAATGAGGAGGAACGTCTGTGGACATTTCCGCAATCTCATGCACGGTATCTGGCGATTAATAAGAGGTGCGCAGCGTGGACGGATGTCTCCTGTCTGTGCATGCCTCTTGCGTGCTCTTTTGTCGTATTGTGGAGCAGCGGTGGGTACTAAACAATACGACTATGGAAAGGAATATCTGCAGAGAGACCTTACAAGGGTTCACAGCATATGGGATGTGGCGGTAGATCTGTTGTTTCACAGAAGGTGCGTACGGTGGCCCATGTGGCCTATCTACGCAAACAGGCGGTTTGAGCGGCGCTCATATTCTGTAGCAGTTTCGGGTACTTGAGCACTTGTGTATGGAAGTGGATACTTTCGAAGAGAATGCGAGGGGCATTTACGTTGAAATGTGTAGCAGTAGTTCTGCTGCTTTATAGAGGGTGAGCAAAGCACACACAAGTGGTCCTAGGCACGCTAGCATTTTGGAGCAGCAGGGGGCACTGGACCAGTTGAGAATCAAGACGGACGTCTGTCGAGGTTCCCGCAATCATATTCACGGTGGATGGTACGTGGCAATAGATGTGACATTTAACAGGAGGTGCGTCGCGCGGCGTGATGTGTCCTGTCTGTGCATGCCTCTTGCTTGCTCGGTTTTCGTATTTTGGAGCAGCGGGGGATGCTAAATACTACAAGTATGGAAAAGCGTATCTGCAGAGAGAGTATAAATGCATTCACAGTATACGGTATGTGGCAGTAGATGTGTTGTTTCACAGAGGGTGCGTACGGTGGCCCATGTGGCCTGTCTACGCAGGCAGGTGGTTTGAGCTGCGTTCATATTCTGTAGCAGTTGCGGGTACCTGAGCCTTTTAGTATGGCAACGGTTATCTGTGAAGAGAATGCCAAGGGCGTTTAGGTTGAATGGTGTGTAGCAATAGTTCTGCTGTTTCACAGAAGGTGAGCACGGTACACGCAGATGGTTTGAGCTAAATTCGCATTCTGGAGCAGTGGCGAATACTGGAGCCGTTGAGCGCGGGACCAAATATCTGTAGACAAAGCAGCACGACAGTATATGGTGTGTGGCAGTAGGTGTTGTGAATTGCAAGAGGTGAGTAGCGTTTGCTGCTGTGGCGTATCGGTATAGACATGTTGCTTGCCATTTTCTTTCATTTTGCAGGGGAGGTCCACATTAGTCCCGTTGAGCATAAGAACTGACATCTCACAGAATACAACAAGTTGCATCAGCGGTGTACGGCGTGTGACACCAGATGTTTCGTCTTAAAGGACTCGTCTGCGGTGGTCTTTGTGGCCTGTCAGTGCAGACAGGCGCCTTGAGATACGGTCATATTCTGGAGCAGAGGCGCGCGTTGGATTTGTTGTTGATGGAAACGGGAGGTTGCCAAGATGGCGTGGATAGTCTGCGCTACCTCACGGTACCTCAAAGATGTACGGTGCAGCCCTGCTTTGCTAGGCCCATACTTTTTTTGTCAAATTTGCTTGTTCACACAGATGAAAAGTGCGTCGATGTAAGCGGCCTACTCGATATTTGTGCCGCTGTGGATGACGATTTGCGGATCACAAACGGCAGTGGCACTCTCGATGGTCTACCCACGTTTCGGCTGCCCGCATCATCTGGCCATGCGGCAGACGTTCTCATCAAGCGACCTCTGGCTGTGCTGCCTGGTTATCGTTTGCAGGAATTCCGTTGGAAGGCAATAAATTAAAGATGAGTGACGGTCTGTTGAGTGCGCAGCATGAGCAGCTTGTTGGGCATGCAACATGCTCAGCTTAGAGGCCACCAGGCGACGTTTACCCCTAGCTAGCTCAGCGGTTTCACAGAGAAGAAAACTTAGGAGAAGCAGCAAATAACTCTTGAAAGCCGTTTGTTCGCTGGGGAGCTTGTTGGATCTCCTTCTGGCCTTGCCACAAAAATTATATGTGTGCTGATGAGTACTGAAAAGGCGCAACTGTTTAGCCGCATCCGGCGCTTGCTACATAGATGTTTCCCGGGCATGAGTTTCCTCACACAGGTGAAAAAAATGCCTTGAGATGTTTGGTACACCTCCGCGTGTCTAGAGATAAAGTGATGGAGCCCTACTGGGTGTCAGCTTCCGTTTTGTGGTATTGTTGCAGTGACCTATGATGAAAGATTGCATGGAATATTCGTCTTGGTTACACCACTGGCTATCATGCGTCAGCTGTCTGTAAGTACGCAGTGCATAAAAGGGTGGAGCGCCGGACAGGACTACAAGGAACACACCCCCCTATAGCAGTATTTAGCCGCGAGGATATTCGTTTTGTCTGGTCGATTAGTCAATTTTACCAAGCTTATATATGGGGTATGGTGCTATGCCTGTTCGGTTTTCACAGTTCTGCGTGCAGTGTAGTGTAGGGGTGACATAGAGGACTTGCTGATTGCTTTGTTAACATCTGAGCGTATCGCCGGTCCGTTGCATCGTGTGCCCAATGGCAGTGTGGATTGGCCTTCCTTACAGTAGAAGTAAAGTTGAACTTTCCCCTGGAAGGTAACCGGAACGGGCGCTTCCGGGGACACTTAGGCTTTTCTGTTTCATGTGGTCGTTTATCGTCCTGTCAGTGAAGCCCATTTAAAATCGGCTTCACTGACAGTACGAAACTTTCGGATGCAGTTCATACCCTTCCTTAGTAGCGTAGTGCAGCTACCGCCAACCGAGATTAAGGAGTGAAGGCAGTAATCGTAAGAAGTGCGGGTCTCTCCTCAACTTAGGCTTAAAGCATGTGTTTGGCAAGCGTACATTACTGAAGTTCCGGAGAGTATGGGCTTCGGGATTTTGACCGCTCCACCCAAAAGGTTTGTTTATTCAACCTGCAGTGAGTAAGCAGACCGTGCTCACGGTTTCTTTTATTGACATTGCGCCCGGAGAGAAGCTTAGGGCTTTGAAGCCTGGGTGAGCAATTCCAAAAATGCAATCTATTCCACAGCTCAGCTGATCCTTTATGATCGATAAGATCTTTTATCCACACACACATACAAGCTTCAAGTAGGAATGGCGAAAAGAGTGCATTGAACATATTCAAGGGTGGTTCAATACACCGCCATTCGCAAAAACAACCATTAGCCAAGAAGCCCCAAGGTATTGGCTTCGTGTTTTATTATATTTACGACTTTTTCTTTCAGGTTTCACCGTCTAAAGTCTGTGATTTACCATGTAGGACTTAGAGCTTACGGTTTACGGTTTAGGGTTTTAGGGCTGAGGGCTCAGCGTTTTAGGGCTTATGTCTTAGGGTTAAAGGTCTGTATGCTTAGGGCTTAGGGTTTATCGTTTTAGAGAACAGCTTTCAGGATTTGTTTAATGTTCTAGGGTTTGGGGCCTAGAGTTTAGGGTCTGAGAGTTAGGGTTTAGTGTGGGAGGCTAGTGTTTAGGATTTAGGGTTTTGGGTTTTAGGGTTTAGGATACTAGGGTTTACGCCTAGGGGCTGGGGTTCTGTTCCTATGGCTAAGTGCTGGGAGGTGGTACGGTGAGCGTGAGCCCCTTCCATATATTATGCCGAGTCCAACTCTTAGATAGTTCCCCACTCTGCCAACCAACGGATTGCTGCCGTCGTATTGAGCTGCTGCTTTTTGACTATAGCAGGCTCCTTTGTACCACGCAGCAGCCACAAGGGAGCTTTCCACCAAAACGATCCGGCGAGGCACGAACGTAGAGGCGCTTTGAAAAGTGTTAAACTGCTGGCCGGCAGTGATCCCAGTGCAAGTAGCTCTTATGCTTGGTTCTCTACATGGGCTGGAAGGTCGATGTTGTCTCTTCCTTCGAAAATGAATTCGAAAGAATTCTCACTCGTTCCACCTTGCTGTTAACGGCCCAACGCAGTTCCCCAGTTGCTTAAATTAGTCCTTGAGTACCGTCTGTTCATATGATCACCACGGTAATAATCGCGGCCTCTGGAGGCCCAGTAGCTGCGATATGATTTGCCAATTAGGGGCACGTGAAGCTGCATGCTCAAGTGCCTGCTAGTTAATGCACATTCCAGCGATGCTTTGGGTCAAATACTACACTATTGTGCGCTAGAACTCCTGCACCTTTTTTTGCACTACCAGAACATGCAGCCTTCTGCATTAGCGAGCGTACACACACACACACACACAAATATTCAGATACTTCAGAACGTCCTGGAGTCATTGCCATTCATTTTCCCCACAGTAAGCGACGTTGGCGCGTCTATTAGGCAAGTACCTGCCCGCAGCATTTTCGTTCAAAGCTGGACGCCCCCACGTTTTCTGAGACTGGAGGTAGTGGATATGAAGCACAAGCAGCTTGGCTGGAACACGAGCGCAGAAATGAGGAGCGTTCTCCTGGACATGCTGCAAGGGGTGAGGGCCGGCTACGGAACCATGGCATTTGGAGAAATTGATTTAACGCCCTTAGCTGCAAACATAACCTGACTGATGTCCCAATTGGATGTTCAGATGGAGTGTTACCATTCTCCGGCTCAGTTGGGTATTCGGCTGTTGCATTCTACGACGTGCGGTGCTTTCACAATGACCAGCGACGGTTGGTAGATGTGAGCGCGTGTGCAAGGAAGGAGAGGGAAACAAAGTAACTTATAGGAGTTTTGGGCGAGTTTTGTCCTCGGGACACCTGTGATTTAGGCCGACGGCGCAAATAAAGCAAGATTCGCTGCCTTCTAGGTGGCATGTTGGGTCGCTCTGGCGCCCGAACTGTTTAGAGGATTTGGGCGGACAGCACGCCCGATGAGCGGAACTTTTCGGCGTGTGGGTGGATGCAACGTGCGAAGGATTTTTTGGGCCTAATCTCTAAGATCATAGGATTTGTTTTGCGTCGAAGGGTATACGAAAGAGTCTGGTGCACGTGAGAGGATGACGCTTGAGTTTTCTTCTAGGATGTGTGTAAATAGTCGACAAAAAGTGGTGCTGTGGCTGCCGGGAACGAACATTCTTGCTGCTGCTGCTGCCGGGGCTGTTGCTGCAGCTGCTGGCTCTACTGCATGCGGAGAGCTCCAGAAGGGGACCGCGTGGTCCACCGTCGACCCCCACGTCGCCTGGGGTTTTAGGGTTAGCCGCCATGAAGACTGCCGCCTGCACACACCTCCACAGGCCTACCAAGTCACACAGCAATTCAACACTCGCCTCACTGTCTGCTGCTGCTGCTGGAGATGCGAATAGTGGTGCGAATGACTCGACTGCGGCCGATGATGCTGCGGCAGATGCTGAAGCAATAATTGCAGCTATTGTTGCGACTTTCGTCGCTGGCGCTTCATGCACCACCGTTGCCAGTGCTTTTCGTGAGCCAAGAACGACCACGGGAGTTTTCTGACTGACTCCTGCAGCAGAAGGCAGGTGCGCCTTCTTCCACAGCATGTGAACATGCAGGTATACCTGCCGCTGCTGCGGGTGCTGCTGCCTGAGGCCTTCGAGGCCGTATACTCCTCCGGAGTTCCTGTTTCCGTTGCCGATTCTATGAAAAGCCGGCTACTCTTTCAGCGCCGCAAAGGGGGCATCCGTCCACCGATGTGGCCGCAGCTGACGCGGAAGCCCTCAGGCGAAATCCCATTTACAATCCTATCAATGTCCAACAAATATTCTTATCTCCAACTTTTGTAGATTTAATTGTTTTGGGCTTAGCGTTATAGGGGACTTTATTTCTCCTCTTCTGTAGATTTCTTAACTACAGTTGCTATAATAGAAGATGGTGCAAAAACAGGGTGTTTATCCACTTGGGCTATTGTTTCCACAACCATTACGCTAATTGGTCCACTACCAATTCTTACACGTGGCCGTGCTTTAGCTGCCGGTTCTCCTGCTGCTGCTAAGAAGGGCCCCCCACTGTTTGAAGTGCGCGAGAAGAACAGCCCTCTGCCGACGTGACCGCAGCCGACGCCGGCACCCCAAAAGCTGTAAAAAAATGAAAGGCTGCGAGGAAGTTCTGCGAAGTCGCCTCCCCCTCCTGCGCAGATCGTAATAAGACGAGGGGAACGTCCAGCTACCCGTACCCACTTTCTGGTGCTGCTGATGATGATGAAGCTCAGTGTAGGCTCACCGAAAGGATCCCCAGCACCTGCGACAGTCCTTTCCTGCTGCACTAAAAGCCTTCGCCTGCTGCCCATCGCTGCTGCTCCTGCTGGTGCAGTATCCTGTGCCGGGTCAACTGCTCCCGCAGGAGCACCATCAGAAGCAGAATCACCACCAGAAGCAGCATCTGCACCAGCAACAGCACGTCTATCATGGAGCACAACGACCTGCAGTGGCAGCAACTGCCTTCTGGCCATCGGCGCCAGCAGAAAACTTCCACCAAAGCTTCTTGTTGCAGCGTTCACCAGAAGCACGCGTTTTGCACTGATTGGTGGCACAGTACCAGCAGTACAAAAGCAGCAGCAGCGACTGGTGGTGCTTCTGGCGGCGCAGGTCTAAGGCCTGCGTTCTGTGGTGCCGCGCTACAGCTGTTGCATATGTGCGGCGGCTTGTACACTGGCTGCTGTCGCGTCTGTTGTTGCTGCTGCTGTAGCGTCAGCAGCAAATGTGCGCTACCTCGACGCGGCTAAGTTGCAACAAAAGACAACCTGAGAGTGTCGAGAGTTCGACGCACCCATATGGCTGAACAAAGTCGCTGGAAACTGCATATGGGTTGCTCCGCAGCTGCTGATGCTGCTGCTGCTACTCATGCTGTTGCTCCTGCCGGCTGCGAAACAACTCCTGCGTCGGTGCCAGTTGGTACTGCACATTCTTGCAAATCTACTGGTGCTTTTGCTGCTGCCTACGTCCTTGCCGTTGTTGTGGCTGTTCAACGTGGGCCATCTGCAGCAGCTGCAAGAGCTGCACGTTTAGGTGGCGGTGCTGCTGCTGCTGCTTCTGCATGTTCCTGCTGCTGCAAGAACGGGCGCCCCCCTTGGTCGCCGATGTCGGCGCTGTCGCACGAACAAGCTCCAGCACGAGTTTTCTGAAAGTGATCTCCATGTAAACAGACACTTCAGTCCTGTGTCTCAAAAGCGACAGCTGCTGCTGCCGTTGCTGCTGCTGGTTTGACACTCAGCTTCTGCTGCCATCGCTCATTTGGGCAACTCCACCATTGCAATGCCGAACGCCGTTGCCTTGGCTGCTTCTGCTGCCTCTGCTTCCGCCGCTGTTGTTGCTGCCGCACATTTGCATGTAAATGCAGAATTATCTGCTGCTGCCGCTAGTGCTGTTGCTGCCGCCATGGCTGAGTCTCCCGACGCAGAAGCTCATCCGCCTTTGCAGGGGCCTCTGTTCTCTGGCCTGTCAACCGCTGCGCCATTGCTGCTGCTGCCTCTGCTGCTGTTGCAGATGCTGCTGCGGCTGCGGCGGATATCGCTGTGGATGTGATTTCTGCGGCTGTCGTTATCGTGGCTCGCGCTTCTGCTGGTAATGTGGCTTATCGTTTGTCCTTTGTCGCCTCATGCGGGGCCTCTAACAACTCCTATGGTGCAAGATGGCTGCTTGGAGGCCGTGGGGGACCTGGTGGACTCTTCAGCTTCTACTGGTGCTGGTTTTGCAGCCTACCACTGTAGCAGCAATAGCAACGCTCCAGCAGCTATATGGACAGCAGCAACAGCATGTAGTGCCAGGCACTAAAACCTTGGGCCCGGCTCGCCGTGGGCAACTGGGAAAGTATCGAGGTTTTGTACGTTTCACCGAAAATAATAAACGATAATGTAGGCGACTGTAAAGTAAAATACCGCATTGACTATAGCTGTCATGCAAGCTTCATGAGATGGTGGCTTCAGTTGCAATATCCACGCACCGAGGCCTATGAGTGCTCAGGGAAGAGGGTAAATCGCTTCAATTTCCTTACCACGCTTTAGCATTGAACCCCTGAGAACTTGTTTGCAAGAATGGTAGTGGTAATGTGGGGAAGTTGTGTGGCTGGTCGTACAAGTCTTTCGTCAAATATAACTTCAGAACCTAGCGGAACAACCCATGTCAAAACCCAGCAGTACTACAAGCACCGTCAGGTCTCAACTAAAGTGGTGACCGCTAGGCTGCAGAAGGGAAGAATTTCACATATTTCAGCGTGTTTGTTTGAGCTTCTGCTTGCTGCTTCTGTAGGTGCTACTGCCACTTTCAACCTGCTGCTGCACGAATGTACTTGTTGCTCCTGCCCGACACGTGCAGCATGCAGTATGCGAAGTCGGGGCATGCTCTCCTACTTCCTGATAGGAAGGCCAGCTACAACCCATCTCTTGCCGCCCTATCGTGCACAGGCGCCAGGTCTTTAGGCCGGCGTACTTAATGGCCCCGGGTATGGATGGGAGGTCAGCTGACTTCTAGGAATATTTGCTGTAGCAAGGTCTATGGGTGGTTTGCACCAATGTCTCTAGTTGCTTGCAGACTGGCTTGGGATTGGAAGGTAATAGCCAGCTACAGTTTTACTACCTGCAGCAAAAGGGGGCATGTTTGTGCTTGCACATGGGGCTTCCTTGCAGCACTAGGTGGGGCAAAGGAGCGTTGAAACTAATATCAGCCAGCCTCATGGCGGGTAAATGTGCCTCGACAAGCATACGCTCCCCTAAACTTCAGCCAACTCACGTAAGGGATGTACAACCCTACCGTGGCATAGCGGCGGCACAACGCCAGCCACAACTGGCCTAGGTACACCCAGCGAAGAATCCAAAGTAATTATAAGCTATGAATATGAAAGTAAACAATACTTTAAAAGGACATAGGGTAATATTTTCGGATGAAGATATTCCCCTTGCTGTCCCGATACATGGCAGCTCCAGTGTTCGGACGCGTAGGCCTGGCGCGTAGGCGGCTTTGTACCGTTCGGCGGAGGAGAAGAGTTCAGTTCACTTCAGGGCTTACTAATAAAAATACCAGAAAACTGAAGCGTGGGTAAAGTAGATATGATGAGATTACTGTGGTTTTAAAGGTCTGCCACGATGCGTTGTAACAGGACAGGGACAGGAAGAGCTGCCCTCTCCGGCTCAGGTACACTTCAGCGGTTGGCCGTTTCGGGGAACCAAAAGGTTTATAAAAAGCGACGCCCGCCGTCTTTTATGCATTTTTTTCTTTTTTGATTAGAAATATGTAGTCGTAGCCCAGAAGCTCATGATAGCTTCCTTATCAGCTTCCAGCCGATAAGTATCGGGGGCGAGGCACACATGCTGCCACCGGAGATTACGCAACACAGTATAGTTATCAATTTGAAGAGTATCCAAGTCCTTCCAGTTCTTTCAAGTTAGAAGGAAAGAAAATCAAGTTGGTGGATAACTACTGGGAGCAGCCCACGAGGAACAGAAGTAAACTGCGGATCCTCGTCTCAGCCGAAGAGCAGGCTAGACTGTAATGCCTGGCAGCACCTGAGCCCCACAGGCTCTAGTCCGCTTCCCTGTACGGCTGTTTGTAGCAATTTCTACGGGAACCGTTGTTATGGTACACAGCATGATTCGAACAGTCAGTTACTAGGATAGAAATTCGAAAAACCGTTGTTCCAAAATCCATTCGATTTCGTCCGATCTCTCGGCCAGCCGCCATGCCTGGCGGCCGGCGGCGCCTGTGCGCTGAGCCACGGAGCGCGAGTTAGCCTCGTACGCTGCAGCGGTGACGACTCGGTCTCTAACAGAGGTGCCCCCTATCCTCAGCTGGTTACATCGATTCTACGACTTGTCTTATTAGCCTTCCGTTATTCGATTATTACATTACTATTACCGTCTTTCTAGCCCAGTTAGGAGCTTAAGGCGGTGCACTGTAGTGCCAATGCACTACATAGATGGTGTCAGTAGGACGCCCGTTTAGCAGTTAGTGCATTCGTCCAACTACAGAAGAGAACCGAAATATTCGTGGCTTAGTAATTGTAGCTAAAATGCAGAATAATGATGCTGGATTACCTCGAAGTTTACAGGAGTGTCACTCCGTCGCTCTGTATGCGGGTACGTTGCACTGTCGCCCTGAAGTGAATCTGAAGAACAGGAATTCTCAATGCCCAATGGCTACGAGCAACAATAGCTGCAACAGCACTATCTAACACAAAATGCTGCAAAAGGAGTAACAGCTACACTGACAAGTCCTTGACTCTGTTGAGGGGGCGTGAGTTGCAGTAGAGTCAAAATACTTGATACGAATTCGCAGAAGGTTTGTAAAAGGCAGCTGGCCTCCCAGCCAGCCCGGCGTCTTTTAGGTACCTCGGCGTAGCAACCTGGGCCCGGCTCGAGGTGAGGCGGCGTGAGATGGGTTGCAGTGCGCCTCACCGCGACTGGTGCTACAAGGCACACTAATCTGCAATTGCAGCCAAGTCCCCGCTTCTGCGCACACTAACACTGTAAACAATTGATAGGCTCGCAGGTGCCAACCCATTCTCAGCCTGCCGGTATAACGAGGCTCCCTGATCACATTCAGGGACCGTCGGCGGCTGCAACAGCTTCAAATAATTTCGGCTACCCGAAAGGGGAGGTATGTACACCGGCGCCGCAAACAGACCACGCTTTGCACTTGTATACTACACCACATCTACTATCACACCGCATACCCCGTCAACGAGCCTTGTTGCCTTCTATGCAGATACTTGCTCCCATGCTTCATTGGTTCACTGCCGATCTATGCTCCAGAATGCGAACGTACCACATTCCACCCCCGTGTAAAACAGGCCAAAAGAAACACTTTTCCCACCTTCCATGCAACACAGCATCCACCGCCCCAACACAACAACAGGCAATTATTGCCCTCTTCGCAAATATCCTTTTCCGCACTCAGCTGGCCCAGCACCCACCTGTGTTCGGGATTGCAGAAGCAGCTGAAACAAGCGGCGCGTATATACAGGCCACAGAAGAACAAGTTCACATTTCCAAGAAACACCATTACTGCAAACAGACACACCATACACCGCGAAGGCGCTTGCTCTCGCTGCATCACTAACCAGAATAATAGATTGTGGTGCACTATGCATATTGACGCCTTGTAGGATTCACCTTGTTTGTCCCATTCTCGTCGGACTGGCATCTGGAAATAATGTGACTACTTCCCCGATATATATCGCAATGGATTACGAAGTGCTGCTCTGTACTTCAGAGAACCTTGGGTACCTGGGTAAGGCCCTACGGAGCGAATACAATGCTTGTAGAGTCTGGTACAACGTGGAAAACGGCCCAATCTATGAGCAGGCATTAGCATTGCTGCAGCCAACGGCTAGACTGTTTGTAGCCTACCTGCGGATGAAGGAGCTCTATTCGTGGCTTCGAGAGGCATGAATTCTGTAAGGGCCATGAATTTCTGTCCCCCACCTGATACCAGAGCAGTAATTTTGACTTCATGCGAAGGAAAATGGCAGGCACATTTGACAGATAGTTTCTTTCTTGTTTAGCACAGTGGGGAAAGCAGCTTTTGAACGGGCGTTGGCGTTCGACCATAAGTAAAGATTTCCCTTCGTGTGTGAGTTGTCGGAAAGTAGTGGGGACAGCGTTGGGCTCAACGCACATTTGGATAAGGTGCACAGGGCCAGCTCAAGACCCATTGCAGTATGGTCGGCTGTACTGTACAAGATGATTCTCTGCCCCGCAAGGATGCCAGCTCTTGCTAAGGAGTAGTGTAAAGCCCTGTGCAATTTCCTGTGGGGGTTGCAGATCTGCGAGTTTCAGAAGAATCGTGTACACGCATCTCCAGAGGCTTGGACCTGTTGGGTCACTGGCGTTATTTGTGGAAGGTTTGGATTCGCACTTCCTGCAGCGGCAAGTTGAACACAATGGCTTATGGCGCAAAGCGGTGTTTAGACCTGACGAAATACGATGGCTAGTTGAAGTGCCCTTGGTTTACGGAAACTGCCTGTTGCGTGGGTGTGAGCGTGGCCTTTTTCTGTACTAGGGTAGAGCGACTTGCTGTATTCTGTCTGTGCACGCATATGTGTTTACTAATACTCCCAGTGTGCAGCAGACTCCAGCATTGGGCAAAGCACCGTGAGAAAATGCGCATAGATTGAGCTGTTTGGCGGCAGTGATGTTGAAGGAAGAAGGGAATGCTAGATAGATGGGGCGTGAAGAGGTTGTCAAGAATGCGCTCAGTTGCGGTTTGCTGAGGTCTTGGACAACCGTGTTTTTACCTGGACACCATATGTGGAGCAGGTGAGTGTCGTAGTCATATGTTTTTGCGTTGCACAGGGCAGCGCCTTCAAGAGGGAGAATATTGAGGCGACAGGCGTAAAAATGGGGTTTGTGTGGGGCGAGACGGCGTCCTCATACTTGGCGAAGTATTTTTCAACGTTTAGAAACACGTTTGCAGATTCCACGGCGCTCGACCTGCGGACGAAACTGACCAAAGACACTAATCTGTGGATTAAATTGGCGGCGCTGAATGCTGACGCAACTTGAACGCCATATATATACAAGGCTCAAACTATTTTTGCCATACCTGTAGTTTAATGGCAAACACGGCGCAGACGCCCATGCATGGAAAGAACAAAGTGGACGAGCTCTTCGGAACCCTCATTTCAGCAATGCTTGGGCTTGGTCGCAGATTTGGCAGTTAATGTTAAGTGAATGATTCGATTTACTCTGTGGAGCACTTCACGAGGAACTAGGCAGGGGTGCATCAGGCCTGAACTGCAGGCGGACTTGCGTTTGGGTTTTAAGACAAAACGTTTAGGGTTTAAGGCACGGTAAACATGTTTGGGTACTCGCGCGTAAGATTGTAGGGGCTAATGTGTGGGCAGACAGCAAGCGGGCTTGTAGAGTGGCGGCGTTATTTTGCCGTCAATTGGGGGTTTCACAGAGCTTGCGAGCAGTGGTCTGTGTGACCTGTCTGCAGATTCCAGTGGCTTCTTGAACCCCGTTGGTAGTATTCAGCAAAGTATTTTAAACTAAATATAAATACTTTCAGAGAAAGCAGCATGCTGCCTTCACTGTGTATGGTGTGTTGGACTAGGTATGCCGGTATATTGTTCCACACATAATGCGTATACTGGCCCTTGCGGCCTCTCTACTCCAGCCGGTATTTTCGGCTGGCCTCGAATTCTGAGGCGGATACCAGCAACGGACCCGTCGAGAATGTTAACGAAGATCTGGAGAGCGGGCAACTAGGCGCTTTCACAATGTATGGTGTGCCTGTGTAGGTGTTGCGCTTCGCAGATGGCGCGCTGCTTGCTCTTCTGTGGGCTGCTTGTACACGCCACTCGTTTCATCTACCGTTGCATTATCAAGAACCGGTGGGGGCGGACCTCTTGACTGCGAGTAATGATATTTGGATGGGGAGCAACAAGGAGCATGTATTGCGTGTTGTGTGAGGCAGCGGATGTGGGGCTGCACGGGGGGCGCGAACGGTGGTTCTTTTGGCATGTCTCTGCAAAAAGGTTGTTCGACCTAAGCTCACACTCTGGGGCGCAGGTCAGCACAAGGCCACTGTAACATGAATATGGCATTTGCAGGAAAAGCAACAAGGGCCGTGGACGAGGTTTCGTAGGCGTGGTGTAGTAAAGGAGCTGCGTAGCGTGGTCTCTTGCGGTGTCGCTATACACACATCATGTTTGATATCTCTGTAAGTATTTTAAGCTATTTTGGTTCAATGCTCGCTCAATAGTATCAAGCAGCCTCGTTACACGGGTAGACTTGTGTATCGATTGGCTGGTCGCCGATGCCTACCGGGGGGAAGGCATCGACAGTTTTTACGGCTCCATAGACACATTTCTATTCAAAGAAGTAAAATATTAAACAAACCAATTGACGCTCATTTTTTCCCGAAGGTTTCTGTCTTCCTGAACGACATCGTGTTGCAGCGTCCCCTGGGCCGGACAAGGCAGCGCCCGCTGGTCCTGTCCTGCTGCAACGCACTTCAGTTTTCCCGTACTTTTATAAGTAAACCATGACGTGAACTGAAGTATCCTCTCCTGCTGTGAAGGCTACGAGGGCGCCTCCGTCACAGGCTTACGTGTCTGTGCACTGGAGCCGACACCTACCAAGACAGCATAAGAACCGTCGTCATTCCAAAATATTACCCCATAGTGAGTTAAAGTTATTGCTTACCGTTATATTCTAAACTTAGACGGATTTTGGGCACTTAACTGCGTGGACCGACGCGAGTCACCGCTGGCGTAGTGGTGCGTGGCACTGCAGTACACACGCCACTGCAGGGTTGTATATGGCTCAGACCAGCGGGGAAATAACTCTTATTACCGTTTCTATAGTAGGTTCCTACAGCCACTATTTCTCGCATTGTATTGCGAGCAAGATAAAACACCCATCTGAATATAAAAATGCGGATGTTCTCACTGCTCTTCCCTGCCAGTGTGGCGTTTCTGGCGGGGGCGACTGAGGGGTCTCTTGTACCAGCCGCTTCTGTCTCCAGCTCTGAGGCTGGTTTTCAGCAAGTCGAGGATCTCTTCTTTCATCAAGATGAGGTTCTACTGAAGAAGAAGGGGAGAAGTATGAGATTACCGCCCTTAGCGGCTGGTCTTCTGACTGTCGCAGCAGTAGCTATGGTGTTTTTGATCCTTCAATGCTTCAACACCATACACACAAACGCAAATTCAAGCGCCTATGCAGTGACTAGGCGGAACCTTGCGAGAGGAGGTCGAGACCCCTGCAATGTAAGCGTTGCCCAAACGGAATAGGCTATCCATGTTATGGAAAGCTCTGTACGAAGGCAGTCTAGACGCTAGCGCAGTTAGTCTATCTCTGTTTGTAAGTGGGTAACCGAGATGTTTGAAGGGAGCAGAGGAAGTGTACCTTATCGAGAGAACCTGGCTACTGGGGAATCGCCTTGATACGTTGCAGCGACCCACGAGATGTGCATACAATGGCTTGAAATTCCACATACTGGTATCACGTTGGTCGTCATCGTTAACGGGAAATGACTTGTATCGTTGGAGGCACATAGCGTATGGTATGGCTGCCGTGGCCTGTGGATGCCGAGAGATACTGCCGACGCCGGCTGATGCACTTTGTCGCGTTATTGACGGTGAGGTCTCAACAGCCGTTATGCCGAATATTCTTCACGAGATATATATACATTGAAGTCGTGAGGGATCCTTTTATTGCGCGTGGGCCCATGCCTGCTTAATTTTGCCCTTAGTAGCTTGTTGCCTAAACAGGGCGCCATAGCAGAATCCGAGTTTCAGCACATTTGGTATTTCCGAAGTGGATAATCTCAGCATTAGCTTTGATGGTTGGTTCGCTGCTACCAATGAGTCATCCTTCCTACTGCATTTGAAGCACTTCTTCCAAACATTTTGGTGGGCTTGGAATGCGAATGCTATCATATACGGCGGAGTCACCATAATTTTCAGGCAGATGGGTGATCCTGGGCCAATTGACAAGGAGGCCCCATTTGCCACCGAGTCCTTAAAGTAGGAGACGCTCATGCGGCCAATTGATGAATTGCTCCTGCAGCTATGAAAACAAGCGAAGATGATGCGGTCAGATAAGGTTTTTCTTGTTCTGCTAAGGTTATGTGCATGGGAAGTTGAGTCCGCGAGCACGCAGACGTGCATTTCTAACAACAATAGTCGATAGTACTCACTTGCAAGCTGAAGTGTGGACGTTTTGCCGTGAATGCGAGTTAGCATTCGCCGGCTAGTCATGAGCGACTCGCTTGCGGGAGTACCTGTGCTTGCGGATAAGCGGCGCTTGAGCCGCTTAACTGCCGAGCCGCAAGGAGTGTTTTGTTTCGAAGTAGTGCTGTTGGCAGACGTCGCTGGGTGTTATGGCACCGTGTACTTCGGGTGGGTGTTTGGCACTTGGGGTCAGGCGCGGCTTTAGGTTACTGAATGGATGTGTTACTGTGATTTAGTTTGCGCTGGCCTGTCTAGAAAGAGTGTAGTGCCTCCACAGAGTATGCAATGTCCACTGGGAAACGGGCCATTTTTCTACATGTGCTGGAGCTTTAATGCTTTTGTTCCCGTCAACTATTCGTCGTCTATACTCATTTGCAGGACACAATGGGCCCCTGGTTTCTGTTTGCGGGATGCTTGTATTATTTCGAAAGGCGGAAGCGGCCAGTTTCCGCAGCCATGGTCTGCCGTCGCAGTGATATTAGATGCTGTAAAACAAAGTACGAAGGCTCTTCGACCGTCAAAATAGGCACATGCAGGGTAAAATTTGGCTGCTGTGCGTTGGGAGCTTTCGAGGTGGGCACGTGCCCGTGGTGATCGGCGAATGACAGCTCTGAGAATGAAGCGCAGCGACGAAATAGCGTAGCACGGAAGCAGTATTGGTGGGTTGCAGTAGCAGTGCGTGGGACAGGAAGGGATATTATGTTGGACCTGTAGGGCTGCATGCTGGGAGCGCTTGGGCTCCAGAGTGGGAAGGAGAGTGCGGATTGCGTTGGCAAGGGCTTTTGTCTGCCCTAGAAAGTACGTTCTGTAACACGGGGCGGGCTTGAACAATACAGCGTTGCTGTGACGAGTGGCTAGTGTGGAGATGGGCGTACTTGTAGGGGATTGAAAGATTCCTTGCAGAGATATATTACCAGCAGTGGAGCGTGAGCTGCGAGCAGTCCGTACGTTGTAGCGCGCTGAGGTCGCGTGAATCCGTGCACTGCGCTCTCGCAGCGGCACTGTATACGCCTGCGATGGAGATGAGGGGTCGAGGCCTTGCTGTGAATGCGAGTTAGCATTCGCTGGCTAGTCATGAGCGACTCGCTTGCGGTAGTACCTGTGCCTGCGGATAAGCGGCGCTTGAGCCGCTTAACTGCCGAGCCGCAAGGACTGTTTTGCTTCGAAGTCGTGCTGTTGGCAGACGTCGCTGGGTGTTATGGCACCGTGTACTTCGGGTGTGTGTTTGGCACTTGGGGTCAGGCGCGGCTTTAGGTTACTGAATGGATGTGTTACTGTGATTTAGTTTGCGCTGGCCTGTCTAGTAAGAGTGTAGTGCCTCCACAGAGTATGCAATGTCCACTGGGAAACGGGCCATTTTTCTACATGTGCTGGAGCTTTAATGCTTTTGTTCCCGTCAACTATTCGTCGTCTATACTCATTTGCAGGACACAATGGGCCCCTGGTTTCTGTTTGCGGGATGCTTGTATTATTTCGAAAGGCGGAAGCGGCCAGTTTCCGCAGCCATGGTCTGCCGTCGCAGTGATATTAGATGCTGTAAAACAAAGTACGAAGGCTCTTCGACCGTCAAAATAGGCACATGCAGGGTAAAATTTGGCTGCTGTGCGTTGGGAGCTTCCGAACTCTTGATTGTAGGAGGGAAGCAGGCCTCTGGTGTTCATACAAGCGACGCTGTTCGCATGCTGACATCTCTGAGTGACTTATTCGTAGCACGCCACCAATATTAGGCAAAGACAAACGGGGAGAAGGCCATTGGTCTGAGTGCGACTAATACTTCCCGTGCGTCTTGAACCTCTTCAATTCTCGTTGATCCTCCAAAAAAATGGCTCGACAAGGACACCCTTGGCAACGAGATGTATTGTTTTGCAGCTGACATCAATTGGTTAGCTTGCTTTGGAGGAAGCAGCTCGGCGAAACGCTATTAGTATTTACCGCATTTGGACAATAACCTAGCAATAAACATGATATTGCGCCCTCGATGACATTTGGTCTGTGCACGTGCGTGTTCACGGGCGCTGTGGCAAATCCCGCTGTGGCGTTGTGATCCGGCGCTGTTTTGGCCAGATAGTATGGCTATAATTAGCTGATGGAGGTGCGGAAACGCGAAGCATTGAGCAACTGGGACAGTTTTCCGGATGCCTGCAGTGTCCGAAAAGGTTCCGTGGATCTGTTGTAGTTACGGCTAAGCGTAAGTTGCTTCCTCTTTGATGGTGGCTATGATTGCACATTTGAATGCATCCGTATTCATGAAGTTGCTTTGAGAAAAGACGGGGAAATTTTTTGTGCTCCAACCATGGTCCCATTCCGGTATCTTGTTGGATGGACTGTTTGCCGTTGCGACGGTATTTTGCGAGACCAACCTTGATATGACAAGCGGCGTTAGCGAATTGATGAGGTGCAGTACATAGCGGTGCTGACTCCTAGCTCGTCCATGCAAAATCATGCTTCTTTTGCGGAGGGCAGGGATATCGAAGGGCAAGCTGCTGCCGTCAGCCCGGCAAACAAGGGCTTGTGCGAATATTCACGCCAGCCGCTGAGAAAGATGCGGAACCGCCGCTGCATTGCGCAGATACTGGATAACGTAGGCAGAGGCGGAGTTTTAGTGTAGGCATGGGTTACATAAGCGAAATACAGGCCGCCGATGTGCTCGCAGGCGATGCCCTTCATACGTTTTGAACCTTTTCAGTTTCTTTTATCATCAGGCAAGAACTGCGTCCACGAGGACCTAGCACACAGCCAACTATATTCTTTTGCATGCGGTATAGTGCTTGTGTTGTGCGCGCTAACCGGAGTGTACGCAATACTCTGTGGAGAGCTAATAGCATGCATATGCGGGCATCTTGTGGCAATGCAGTGTGCATACATGCGTGTGCGTCTGCGCTTGCTATGTGCCAAACCCTCCTCGGGTGTTGTGCCAAACCCTTCTCGGGTGTTGCCGCCGCCCGCTGCTTTGGACAGCGAGTATGCCGTTACCCATCGTCGGCGTTCCAACAAGAGCTGTATGGACGATAACCCATCATGCTGCCGTTTGTATTATTTTGCATTTGCTATAAAGCTTACCGTTGTTAGAAATAGCTTCGTGTGCCAATCAGAGTTTGCTCAGTACTTTGTGGTGAGCTATTTAACACGCATATGGGGGCATCGTGCGGCGATGCAATGCGTATGCGTGCTCTTGCACCTGTGATTGCTAAGCGGCGAACCCTTTTCGAGTGCTGCCGCCTCCCGCTACTTTGGACAGCGAGTATGCCGTTATAAAGAAAATCATCTGGACTGCGTGGCCATGGAGGGCGTTGCATTTCAGGCTCTCCGGCTGCAGGCAGGGGTGAATGTGTGCAGGCATGCAAGCTCGTGGACTTTGAATGCGAGAGGATGAGGAATTTCTTTCTCCTTTGCTTGTCCCCTTTTGTAGTATGCACTGAGGGACGGCATTTTGGCGCTGCACTATGCGTTCGCCTGACTGGCTGCTACGAGCGCCCACAGGATCTCGACAAGGCAGTATATTTGCACGGCAGTACGTGGCGGGAGGCTGCAATATAATAAGGCGGTGATAGGCTGTGAACATTTATTGGCATTAGCAACCATACCTGTTGTGTATAACTGCAACTGCCCCACCGAAACCGAAAGCAGCAAGGAAGGGGCACCGGCGGACGCTCGCGCCCAACTGGAGTCGCGGATATTTGTGCGAAACCAGCATAAAGGAAGACAGAACTGGGAGCGTAGTCGGAGTTTCCTGCTTTGCCGATATTAGTCACGGTGTCTTGCGTCTGGACGCAAGTGCGCCGTTTATTGACATGTCGCTGGTGTTCTTCTAAGCTAGCCAGGTAGCAACAGGGTGTTCGTAGCAACTTTCCATATCCATCGGCGTCGAGCCGACTACTACGTACATTAGATATCGTGCAAGAGGCATATTTCTTGTCCTCAACATGTTTAAATCGACAAGAACTCCCAATGCAACGGACTGCATTGTTTTGTATTTGCTTCAAAGCTCGCGTAATGCTCGCATTTTCCGGTTATGTTTGCCTTTCTCTGCTGGTGGGGGTATACGCAGTATTTAAAGGAGAGCTTTGAGATATGCATGGGTGTGTGTGAACATCATCAGATAAGGTAGTGGACGTGGCCGCGTCTAGGTGGGCGATGCGGCTAAGCGTTCTCTGGGGGGGACGATCGCTCGCTGTTTTGCCTCAGAGAGTATGACCATAATGACATAGTAGAGTTGTGATGACACAAAGCGTTAAGCAGCTAGAATTGTTGTTAGCGAGTCGACGTCAGTGGCTTTATGAGGCGGTATATGTGCAGCGCAATACGCACTAAGTGCAGGCAGCGACAATGCGGTGACTAGTGTCTAGCATCACTGATGTTCACACCTATATTATGTGTGGTGGTAGTTGTATTGCAGGGAGCGGAAGTAGGGAAGGACGACCCGCCGGCGACGAGGCGGCCGACACACATAGTGTAAATCCTGCATCAAAAAATGAGGAGCCAGCGTTTCAGCGTATAGCCATTGGGTAAGACAAAAGGAAGCAAAATCCGTATTGAAGCACCGTCCGTAGTACAGGTGGATGCTATTTGCTTGGCGAGGATAGGTTGGCTGTTTTGCGTTCGGATTCTGTACAGTGTACGAATTTATCGGGGGTGTCGTTTCGAGAGAGCCAGCTCGAGGTTGCCTTTTAATCAGCCTATGAACTAAGCCCGGTGCATATCAACTTGGTTCATCTGCGTCTCACAAAGTTTTCGTTGGACCTTCAAAGGGAGGCAATTCGACGAAAAGGCCTGGTGAAACTAGCTGCTTGGTTGAAGCCGCTTGTAGAGCGGTTTTTACTATAAAGCTTCCATTTGGTATAAATATATACACTCATAATTTGGCGGAGCTAGGGAATGTGAGTTCATGAGCATCACCTGTTTCTTTGTCCAGGAAGTATGCACGTAGAACCTAGCTCATTTACTCGGTGCCGATTTGGGTCCTGAAAAAGCTTCAGGCTGTCTAGGAGCTCATTTTCGCCTCATGTTATTTTGTTAGAAGCCGGGTTCCATTTTGCATTAGCCGTCCACGTCTTTAACACTCCCTCTGGTGTTGTTTTCGGCGCTGCGATATGTGTTTGCGAGACGCTTACCACTAGGAACGATGTCAGTGAATTAGTTAGGCAGTGTTTGCAGCGCAATGCGCTTTAGAAGGCAACAACTACTAGACGGTGGCTTTTGTAAGGTGATTAGTAGTATTGACAACCACATCAATCATGAACGGAGGCACATGTTCTGCAGAGGACGAGAATAGCGAGCAGGTTTCCATGGCTCAAGGAACGCCCAGTATTCGTGGCACTTACTGAGAAGAACAGGACGTCTGTCCTGCAGAGTATAGCTACTGGGTAATACAGATTACAGCGGAGGCATTGTACAGGTGATTGCCAATGGTTTGGTGCGGTTAGTGTAGCTGTCTGGTATTTGGAATGGGGGCATTTTATGGATGCGTCCGAGGTTGTTGTTTACCTCGGCACTCCGTAGAAGCCGGCTCTCGATGTCTACGAACGCATGTCTTGAACCTTTTTAACTATTGTTGGAATACAGCTAGGCTGCTTCCAGTTTGCGTGCCGTGTGTGAAACCAGGTTTGCCCGTCAAAAGGAGCTTATGCAGTAGTTGACCAACAGCTGTTCAACTGGCATGAGTAATCGTCCTGAAGTTGTGTAAGCTTGCTTCTCCCGCCGCGCTGTGGTGAAGTTTTCTCTAGCGTCACGACCGCGAGCTGTTTTGGCAAGCGAGTATGCCCTTTGAAGCAAAGTTGCCTGCTCTCCGCAGCTGTAGGGACTGCGTTTCAGGCTTGCTAGTGGCACGCAGGGATGAAAATGTATGCCCGAATATGTGGATTTGCACTGGGGAGAAGCGAGGCTTCGCTATCATTTGCCCGTGCCGTTTTTCAGCATCTACTGCACGGCAGTTTGCTACTGCGCTCGACGTTCGCTTGACAGTGTCTGATAAACGAGCTCAGTACAGTGACGAGGCAGTTTAGCTGCGCGTCAGTAGGTGGCTGGGGGCTGCTGTAAAAAGGCGGCGATTTGTATTAAGCTTTTAGGAGTATTGACGGCCAGCCCTTGCTATGGTTGGTTGAAATTGTTCTTCTGAGGGTGGGAACAGCCAAGGGCGGGCAGCGGCCGAGTTTCGCTGCAGAAAAGACGAATCGCATAGATGTGTGCGGCACTAGCATACAGGAATGCTGAACTGAGAGCCTAGGCTAATGTTTCTGGTTTGGCGATATTAGTTATGGTGTTGTATGCTGGAGCTATGTACAGTTTACAAATGTGTTGCGGGCATTCTTTCAAGCTAGCCATCGGGCGGCGCGGTGTTAGTAGCAGTTCCCCACTATCAACAGAGGTGAACTCACCACTGCGCACCTTAGTCCACCTGTGGAATGCTTTTGCCATTAATGTGATCGGGTTGAAAGGGACGTTCCATTTACCTAGCTGTATTGTCTTGCGTGTGGTGAGAGCTCTTGCTTTGCTGGCGGACGCCGGTTAAAGTCAGCTGCGTCTGGTGGCGAGAGTCCATGCAATATTTTACGAAGAGCAAGGGGACCTGAATACGTGTTAAGCAGTCTATGTGCGCATGTCCACGTGGACTTGTCCACGTGGACTGTGTGGCGAAGGCTTTTCTAACGGTGCTGTTGTGCATTGTTCTGATAAGGTGGTATGTCCTTTATTAGCTCGCAGAGTTGCTCATGGTTTCTGGAATTCTGTTAATAGTGGTGGATGAATATAAGAATGGGCGCGCATCTGCCAGGTTGCAGTGGCGGAGTGTTCTTCTTGCGAACCAGAATCTGATCAGCGTCGGACATTACAAAGGTACATCTGCAGAACAATGCACGGCAGAAGGGAACATAGACTAAGCGGTGCTTCAAGTTAAACCATAAATAACACTGGAGGTCAGGCCGGTGTTGTGTCTGGTGATAGTAAATCTGTGGAGAAGGAAAACCATGGAATGGCGGGTGGCGGACGACGACGAGTACGTCACAGTTGTAAATCATGAGAGCATTTGCAAAAGGGAACTCGGGACGCACGTTGCACTGTGTAGTCATTGGGCACTATAACGAAACTGGGCCTTGCACTGCAGGGGGAAAAACGATGGCGTCGTGTGTTTTGCCTAGGCGCACTCCAAGAATGCATTGTTGCTATCCTTGTGAGCTGTTCAATCCTCGGCATGGCATTCTCATCACCTTGCCATCACGATCAGCACAGAAGACAATGCAGAGGACCTTGTTGAGAATACAAACGCAAACCATACATAGTAAATACCTAATTCCTTATGGTTTGCAGCAGTTAAAAGACTATAATTAATATAGAAT
>CAJFCZ010000156.1:0-23665 GCA_904066245.1 Eimeria sp. OTU-Y
TTCCTCGTGTTTGTGCGTTTTGCGCTGCACGCTTAATGGGCTGCCAAACAACTGTCATCGGAGCCGTTTAGCTTTTTGTTGCCTGCACCGGTGCTGATCAGGCTGCACTGCCAAGTGCTGCGGTGCCCCTGGTGTGCTGCATAGCAGCAATGATCGTCACAAGGACCCACACGACACAGACTGCCATTCTCCCAGATGGGCACTGGGCTGCGGCTCAACTGGAGTTCGTGCTATTAACGGCTAGAGTGTGAGCGAGAAGGAACGTGCATACTGGAAGCCCTCCTGCATAGTTTGCTGGGCTTGCGGAGTAGTTCTTTGCGTGAGACCGTTGTAGAGACACGCTACAAGGCGTAGCTTTCGATGGAAGCATACTGACCAAGCTTTGGCTTTCATGGCTGGCATTTAGGTAACTTAGCAAGCTTGCGTTTCTCTTGTGGTTAGCAAAATGATGCATTGCATGCGGCCCCTGTTGAGCAAGGACCCGTGGCTTCCTATCTGTGCCAACAGTTTTCCGTGCAGACGCGTAGAGGACATCTTAAAATATTTCCCGAAGTTGAAAGTTTCTTTCAAACCCCATCAATAATCAATAATCCAAGAAAGTAACTGGGAGGTTTGTGTCGACGCATCGATGCATATAATCTGCAAAGCCACTTTGCCATCAATACAGAAACTAACCCTACCGCAGGCGGTGTGTCGAAAGCGTCAGTTTACCGCTTGCACTTCCTCGTGTTGCTGAGTACATGCACACTGACGCCAACCGAAGTGTCCTTTAAAAAAGGAGACCATGAGATACCACCTGACGGAAGTCTTGCTTGCTCTGCTACAGGTGCAGCATGGCAGGCACGCTGGTCCATATAGCGAAGGCCGCGAAACTGAGACCGTGGTTTATGCACTGCGCAGTGCAACAGAAGCGTTGTGGGAAGTGCTGGCAGCGACGCCGATGCTGGCGTGAACCTTTGTGCTTCGGCAGTCGAGTACCGCCTGTTGGGATTTAGTATTGGTGCGCTATACTCTCTGACTGGGAGTGAAGGGAGTGCGCCACACGCCTAGTTCATGGGAAGAAATCACTGTGCGGTGTAGAATCACTATGCGGTGTAGAACCACACTATGAAGTAAATCAGTAAGTGTGCTTTTGGTTCTTTACAGATATGCTGGCCCAACCGGATGGGAAGAGTGGCCTTGGAGGAGAATACGTGACGGACACACAAGCCGCAGTCGCTTGAGATGCTTAGTAGAGCGGAATAGCCGAACCAGTGCACAGCGGGAATTATGCCACTTGTACAGTCAAAACGTGTTTACTGAAGCCTCCAATGGGGGAAATAAGTTGTTCAGTCTGTTTTTGAAGATGCCAAACAACGACGCAGCTCTTCCAATTTATTGCAAACTCGCATCTCCGCCAAGGGGCCTTCGAGACCTTGCAACCTCTGCGTAGAAGCCGCAGCAGTCTGCCCCACCTGTCTACCTCGCAGATACAGGGCGCACAAGTCAATATACAGTCTAATTTACCGCAGATCTGGGCATTTTGGATGCGGACTCCCAGATTGTTAGTCGACAAAGCCACTATAGGAGGAACTCAACAGAACGAGTTCTAAATGTTAGAGCGTGGCAACATTGCGTGGCCCACGCCGTAGACGGACGATTTTACTTGGGCATGCCATTGCTGTTCTCCCCATGACAACTATGGAGGACAGGTCTCTGGGGGCCATCGATACCATTTGCTACTTTTAAAAGGTGTTTTGGTTTGTCATACTATATGCGTTTTCTTCTGCGCATTGTTGTAGGGCGCGGCGCAAAATAAGGTAACAATTGCAGTCTTAGTTTTTGGCATTGGCTGGAAGTACCGTGCGCAGAGCATCTTAGTGTTTACCGACCTTCACCCCTACGCATTTGGCTGCCTGACTATTCCCAGATGAGCATCCCTTTGTACCCGAATATAACGACTAACCAGATTGCTACTCTATATTCATCTGAATCACTTGTTGGACTTCAATAGAGGCTACGTTTTGACGGCCAGCGCCACCTGGTTTTGCAGGAAGTGCGAAGGAGTGCATTCAATCAGCGATCACAAGCACGACAAAGTCATGCAACTAGCTCCGCGACATGCTGGCTGACTTTAAGAGGCGTTAGTGCCTCCTAGTGTAGACGGCAGGGTACCAGCAACGCATCTGTCATGGGGGGTTCAACAATGGCCTAATGAAATGTGTGATCCAAATTATGACAATGGAGGGCTACTGGGTAAACTAGGATGTACGTTGGCTGCTGCTCAATGCTTGGGGCTCTGTTGCATTGTATTTTGCATTGCGTTGGTTGTTTAAGGCCCGAGCAAAGCTTTGCTTCCCGTGCTACTCTACTTGCTTACAACTGCTTGCTGCTGTAGGTAATTGTGATACGCTTGCCTGTATGGGGAAGTAGTCAATGCTCCTGTTTCCAAGAAAACGATTGGCGCATGGCCATGTTTACCCACTGCCAACTGCAACACTTTTGTCTGTGCAATAATATACTGCAAAATGTCTCTTGGCGTCTGGGAACTCTTCAACTCGATGTTTGTGTTACGTATTTGATACCGTTGATAACGTCTTCATTGCTGCCAATTCACAGTGCAGATGTCAGTACGGTACAAGGCGCCTCCTGACGAATTACAGAGCAATGTTTCCATACAGTGCTGCTTTAACTATCCGGGCAAGCGGGTTTAGATAAAGAAGTACGTGGTTGCACTTCTAGCTCGTGCGTTGTGTCACCCAAGACTGAATCCGAGGACATGATGCTAGGTAATGCCAAATTGGACGCAATGCGGCATGTGGGGCAGTTGTTGCGCAAGTGCGGCCGTGGAACAGTCCCCACCGCCTTTCCTTGGTTACGCCATCGCGGAGCACATTTAGCTCTTGAAGGTGGCTTGAGCTGCCTATGCGAGACCTTTTGCGGTTTTCCTTCAACGTGTTGCTCTTTCATATATATTTATCCCGCCTGAAGGAGGCTCGGGGAAAACTGCGAAAATCAAGTGTTCTCTAGAAAGTGTGCTGAGAGGCGGGATTTAGGAAGCAAGGATGCACAGGCATGAAGGCGGAGCCATATTCGTTGAGCACTGCGATTTGGCAGTGAATGAGGCACGACAGCCTTGCTTATTTCGGTTGGAAGACACCAGGTCAAGCGAGCTATGACAACTTGCAAACGCTACTCAATCTTATCTGCGGCCCCGTACTAGTTGTACAAGGGGGCGGGTAAGTTACGTTACTACCAATACGTTGACAAGAAACACTTGCGCCAGTTTCGTTCGTCTTCCCCTTGTTTTTATAGGAGCTGCAGACCATATTTCTCGATAAACGGCTTGCTGGCAAGCGATCTGTTTCACAACCGCATCGTTTAGCTAGGCCAGTGCCTGCAAAGGCGGTGGAGCAACGCTCTTCGAACGTTTAGCATTAATGCGCAAACCAGGACCTCTCAGGTCGATTATATGCCTGCCCCTCGTAAGGTACCGCAAACCTCGGCACGTTCGACTGCACTGCACAGTTCACTGAGCTTAAGCCTTTTCGGTGACAAACAGGCTTTGTTGGAGGTTCTTGGAGGTCGCTCTCTGTAGCGTACTGCAGCTTGGTGACTGCTTCGAATTAAAGTGTGTAGGTGGTTGGACGCTCACATTCGGTGGAAAGGCAGCTCAATTGATGGAGTTTTCATTACGAAGAAGACGTGCCTTGTCGTATGTGCTAGCTATTGTGACGCGGCCTGTGCATTCCAGCACAGAGCGGTACAGCACATATGCGAATTCCCACTGAACTTTATTTACATTGCAGCTAATACCCATATGCGTAATATAGTGGACCTGCACGTACACGGAAAATAACCACCACTGCGTTGCCACATCTACTACAATTGTTTAAAGGACGCCATCTTAAATTCTCCAGAGGAATTCCCTTCTTCCCTTCTGGAGGGCGAATTGTGGAGACGAGCGATTTGTACAAGAGCATCGAAACATCTTCACTGCAAGAAACGCTCCTGTGATTGGCTTTTTTGTTGATCTACTAGGCTGTGCGCCCCATTATCGCCATGGTTTCCAAAGTAACTGACAATAAAATACAAAACACATGAATTGTAGCATTGCGAGTTGAATGCGATCCCAGTTTCCCAAGAGAGTGACTGGCGTGTGTTTGGGGGCCATAGGAAATGTAAGGTTATGCTTTACACGCTCTGGCTATCGAAGAACTGTGACTGCCTTCGTAGTAGTGGATACATGCATAAACCATGCAAAGGGACAGCCCCGATAGCCGTGCCTTCAGGCTTGTTCTATCCAACCAGATGCCCTGCCTCAAATGGCTATTACGTTTTCGTAGGTTATGGTGCTGCAGCCTTTAGGGCCTCGAGAGCTTGAAGCGTTGGCGGTTAGTCATATCGAAGTTATTTCTTGAATATTTCTCATACATCATTGCATAAGATTGTGTGTCATGCAATTTATATTGACGCAGCAAGCGATAAACGACCTACCACTTAGATGCCAGTACAGCTGGGGCTAGGGAAGTAAGATTGTACCACATGTTCTGTCTGGGCATATATTTTAAGGCACTTCGCAGAATATTTAACAACTTTTTCGCCTTTGCTTCGTGTCCTTACTGGCACTTTCCGTGTTTCGTGCTGTGGGCGGCCACCTGGAAATTCGATTATCGTTGTGCAGGGCCATGCACTGACGCGATCCAGTTGGTATCCAGAATGTTGACTTGATGACAAGGCGTACCACTGTATTTTGCTGCAAAAGGGGCGCATGGGGGCAAGCGCAATAATTACCTGTGTGCAAGGTAATACTGCTTGGCTACACATGAAACGGCAGTGTATCCTGGCTGAGGGTAATGCCTACCCTTAGCCATTAGGCGTTCGGTTTAGGCACAGTTACTTGACCGAACATTTGTTCCCTGCTTGTGCAGGAAGTAGGTCGCTAAACAGGTTGCAGTGCCTTATTTGCGCTGGGCACACTTAGTCAAGAATCCTCAGTATGGATGTTGAAAAACTTCCTGTATCGCAAGAGTAGTCTAACATAACCATGCAGTTCTGAAGGGCAAGGGGTTTGCTTGATGGCCGGTGTGCTGCCTACGCGGCATCGCTGCATCTTTCAGGGCTTTCTATGTGGTCTTGTTAGGCGTCCCCGATCCCTAGCCCTTCCTAGCCTGTTCCCGCTGTTCCTTGGGCGTGTTTCTCAGCAAGCCGTGAACGCAGCTCAGTAGCACACCGGCTCGAACGTCTTGGATGTACCTGGATTTGAGCACGAACTCGAGGAGAAATGCTTGAGACCCCGTAGTTCAGCGATAGGGCAGTGCGATTGCCTAGTGACGTGACGTACGGAAGCTAATTCTTTGTCACGCGCGTGTAAGGGCCCTGACTTCATTGTAGATATGCGCAGTGTCTGTATTTGAGTTTTAGGGCACAGCAAATGCACCAAACAAAGTGATTCGACGCCCAGAATGTGTGTTACATGCAGACACACAGCTGGAACGGCTGTACAGAAACGTACAGAAACGCGTGGCTGATGAGTGATGTACGGACCTCCTCCGGACTTGCGAGGAGGAGGAGCGCCTTCAACGTGCTGGGGTATGTTGCGTTTATTCGTCCTACACACTCTGCATCCCGGCGGCATTCCTTCTGATCGAGCACCTGTCGCTTTTGGTCTCCGTATCCAAATAGATTTTGCTGAAGATGGACTCGCTGGGGACCGCAACGCTTAGCCATGCTACTGCGTCACGTACTAACTCCTGCGCATGCGTATACCATCGATAATGAAGCTCCGCGGATGAAGCGTTTTCAGTGAATGTCAGCTCAGGATAGCCTGCTTCCCCATTGTATTTTGCTCCAGCATCAACGCTGTAGCGGGGGAACGGTTCCTGCGCATTTCGGGCTTCTTCGCTTTTACGTGTAACCTGAGAAGATAATCGCTAACGGAAATGCCAGCTCGTGCGCAAACTCATAGGATTGAGAATACTCAGATGGGCGCAGCGCGTAGTAGTGTGACATGAGAAGGGATTCTTGTTAGAAACTGCTTTGTGCTTCGCAGTTTTCAATTCCACTTAACCAGTATATGCGTCGGAGAATGCAGAAAGATAGGTAAGTACGAATGTACCGTAGGTTGCTTGGCTCGCTGTAGGCCAGATGGCTGGAATGCTCTTGCTTCTGGTGCAAATGTATGCGGCGTTCCTTACTCCGCTTGTCCTGGAACTTGGCACCCATCATACGTAGGATTCGTGGGCTTGGTACTTGGATCAGTTGTGTGCTTCTTCTTGCTGACTGACGCGATTATGTCCCCTAGAAAACGCCGGCGAACCTTGGCGTACGACCGCCCCCCCTTGTCACTACACGAAAAAATTGGACCCGAGCATTCGTATACGAATATGTGGGATGAGACAGGGCTCGTGCCTACACATGATTGATTTGCCTTGTCTTGACGCCTTCTCAGGATGCCTTGTCTACCATGCTGATGCAAGGTGAAGCCGCAACAGATTCACATCTTTTGTCCTTTAGTGTAGATGCATTGAGTGCCCCTAGAAAGTGTGTGTGAAGAGCGTTTTCCAGCAAAGACTTTGGTTGACAATGGGGCACTCATTCGTACTGCCAACTCTTGATCATGCGAAAAGTGCTTTGTTGAAGCCACTACGCAAAGCAAACGTTAAAATCTCCAGTGGCCATCAGGTACTCTGTTGCAATAGCATGCCCTATGAGAACATAATCTGCAACGTTCCTGCGCCTTACACAACGTTCCTGTGCCTTACTCTCGTTGCTTATGTTCAGGTGCACAAGCTTGCGCCAGTACAGTTCGCAACCGAGGCTGTTGCACACCTCTTCGATTGTCATAGCAGCTTCTAAAAATCATCTTGTCGTCGACCAGGCAACCTGAAAGTGCAGGAAGTGAGCATCGACGAGAAGCCACTATGGGAAAGGTGCTTCGCGGAAGTGCCGCGTGTGCAGTTCATATGTTTTACAGTTGAGCGCAAACGCAGTTGTGTCCTCGTACGCTGGATAGAGAGTCCGAAAAGGGATTCACGCCTGACGCAATCAGCTGCAGTGCCAAGGCTGATCTCCTACAATAGGTTGGATGGTCGAAACGCATTGGTTGTCCGCTACAACGAACATAAAGGCAATATGAGCAGTGTGTGACTCGCTATTTCAGCATAAAGAATCAACTACCTGTTTGTTGTACAAAGAACAGTTCAAGGGGTCGGCACTACTTCGACCGAACGATCCCTTCATCACATTTGACTGAGAGTGCCGATATACAGGCTAGTCATTGCGTAGGCGTTTTGCCTGTACAGAAAGTGAGCGGCAGAATAAGTGGAAGGCCGAAGGAATACGCTCCAGATGGTTGGGAGTGGGATGTCGTGCATGTTGTCGCTAAAGAATAGCGTATGTTGAAAACTGTGTCATGAGGTGCTTAACGAGCACACCAGTCCTTTTCTGTGGAGTTTTAGAACCGGTGCTACCTCGCCGCCTTCAGTAAAGGATCCATCACCAAATAGCTCTGCGTCCGGGTAATTTGTGTACCCAGTCTTTGGCATTGACTATTCTGTAAGCAGAGTATGGAACCCGAATTATGCCACCAGTTTCGTTGAGTTTTCCCGGGGTCCGGCTAAAATTAAGTGAGCATATGCTGATATAGCCCTTGCTTTCTCCACTTCACACTGTTTACTGCTTCATGTGCCTGCCATATAATGTAAACGACATGGTAGATGCACCGGATTCTTGCTTTAAGGGCCACAATTTGAGCTCTAAGGAAGTTCGTGCTTGCATATTCGTTTATGCTAAAGAAAGCCCGTCCCAGGGTCTATTCGAGCCGCTGGACGTGCTTGGAGGAATAATAGGCACTTTCGGATGTGAATTGGAGTATATTTGGGCGTTTGGTACTTGCCCTGACTACCGGTAATCCTATCTGATGAACTGTTTCTGCAAGGGGCAGCCACCTTTTCCTTTTCCGGTGTACCTTTTGCGTTTGGTTGTTTCAAACCAGTTGTGTGCTGATTAACGTATGCCTTTTCTTTTTTATCGCGTCATTAATTTTGCAGTAGGTGGCCTTGACACTGGTACTGGACACTGTGCACGGCTGAAAGCAGCACTTGTACTTGTGTTGATGCCCCATATTGTGCGCTTGAAAGTTAGCGACACAGATGGCGAAAAAACTGAGCGACCGTGCAGGGAGTGGGTTGGATGCGCCCGACCAAATCAAAACGTGATCTGCGCATTATAGTTGTCACCGCAGTATCTGCGGCACGTGGTCGTGGTGAAGTGAACGCTACTTCATCATCTCTTGTTGGTTTGTCTAGTCTTGCCCCGTTTTTGTACATATTGGTGGTGCAAACTCCTCCGGGGATGTTGGAGGCAGCACGTCAGCCCGGTAAATGCCCAAAGATTATTTTGCTCGTCTCCCTTTAGCCGCCCATCACCCATGTGCCTGCAGCAAAATCATTGGCTACCAGTACACCTGACGGCATCTCGTCTGGGGCGCTGCTGCCTGAGCGCGAACATATATTCAGTCACAGCAGCCCTGGTATTCGTACGGAACCTAATACGAAGATGATCACCATCCAAAACCTGGAAAAGCATGCTCCTACCCACGTCTGTAACCTTTGACGCATTTGCTAGATGGTTAGTTCGAGAACTCACATGGCTATTTAATGAGGGTGGGCAGATAGCCTGTTCGCTGATCGTAGCGTCTTGTTGCCTGTTGGGAAGAGGCCTGAGCCTGAGGGGTACTCCAAGTAATCGGGGGCTTGAGAACACCAGGTCCGTATCATCCACAAAGAATTTTCTCAGTCTGTAAGCTCAAAGGCAAACTGTATGCTAGCCATCATGAATGGTAGATGCGCACTACGTCGGATGTTTCATCGTTGTTGTCAATTGACGTTATCGCGAAAGCCTGGATTTGGAGTGCTTTGCTTGTTTAGAGGATGGCTGGTTGCCAGGGTATGCCGGTCAGCTGACATTTGGAACACCGGATAGCGATTAGGCATGTAGCATATTTTGTTTGAAACCTGAAGAGCTCCTCTAAAATGTGTAAGGCATAGCATATAGGGACAAACCAGAAAACGAGTAGGGTTTGGGGAACCTGTGCCGTGGTGCCACACGGGGTCAAGTAATACTACGTATATGCCCCATTATTGCATGGATATTACAATCTGAAAGGCGTTATGCCGTTGGGCCCAAACCGTCCATTGTCTCCGCCTTCAGCCCCAGCTACTCCCACCTTGGTATCGTACGGACCCTTTCGGAGGACAGACAAGCTGCGGATACTGTAGTACCCTGGGGGCCCCCGGAGGCCCCGCGGGAGGAGGCCCTGGGGAAGAGGGGGAAAAGGAAGGAGCAGGCAACCAGCATAGGGGCCCTTAGAGCAACAACAGCAGCTGCTGCAGCAGCAGCAGCATCTGCCGCTGCTGCGGACGACTCAAATGTGTGATCCAATCATTGAACAGGGCGGTCGGAAAGACGTGAGGAACGTACAGCAGCATAGACCAATGTTTTCCCATTTTGCAATGATGCAGTGCCTCTCCCTCCGTAGGTATACATCGCCCAAAGCCTGTATGCCACGGATCTCCACCTCAAGGCGAATACTTTGATTTCACGCACGACTGAATTCGATTCGCACAAAGATGTCCCCAAGCGCCGGATTGATTAGCTTCGCAGAGACATCATCTCCCTATTTTCTGTGAACAACATTGCAGGCCGTGGGTAGAGAAAGGCTTCGCCGGCAATAATCCTGGGGTATACTTTATGTATATCCAGTGTTGGGTCTGCAGGGGACACGACACACTCAGGGTGCGATATCGGCGGGAAGGCTAGGGATGCGTTATCTGGGAACTACACGACGGATACACTGTCTCTGTTGTCAGAGCAAGTGGACTTTCCCCAGACTAAACCATCGCTGTGTGCTTGTGTAAACGGACAGAAACGTCATATATTCGAAGATATCTGGCCAAAGAGATGTGGGCAAATAAATTCGACGGCAGAGTCAGTCTGGTATGAATGCCAGTGCACGTTTGTATTTTCCGTACGTCTTAGCAGGTGGATTCAAGCACCTGCTTAAAGGCCGCCCAGCTAAGGCCCCTTATTAAATATGCTGGAGGAATATAGCTCATCGGGTGTGTTACAACCGGCACGCAGCCCCTCTCAAAATACGGTGTGGACGGCAAGCTGGTGTTTTCGAAATTCATTAACATAGCTGCGAAGATCGGTGTCCATTTGATACAATCGGATTCGTAAAGGTCCTGTAAGGTTCCGTCGAACCAGTTCTAATGCCTTCAGTGCTACTCGCACGTTTGGGGAGAGTAGGGAAGACTGAGCAAGGAATGCTCTTTGTAGTGTACTGTTTATAGCAATCCCTCCCCTTGTTCACTGCTGCCTTGCAGAACATGTCCTTTCGTAATGGAGGTCTGTTTACTGTGAGACACTGCACATTCATGCATTTGTACAGTTTTGCAGAGGCCCGTCGGTTTGTGGACCTTGCGGCAAGTTGGTAATCGGAGCTGACAGTGAATATCCTTGTACATATCTTTGCGCAGAGACCATGGGCTCGTGGTGGGTGCAGCACGGGTACTAAGGCAAGCAAGCTGCACTTTTCTGCCAGCATTATTGTGACCACGGTTAAAATGCCATGCAAAGTCATGCTTACATTTTCTGCTGCGTCGATAGAACTATGCAGGCGTAAATGCACGCTGAAGTCTGTGGTAAAATTAACCGTTGTGTCTTCCATGTGATGCTGGTGAGATCTCCTTCAACCACAAAAGGGCCGTTGGATGTATGGCATTCTCTGTGTTAATACCTTGAGGCCTCCTGTACGCCATCCCTAGTTTTGCTCTAATAGAGCGTCGCATCAGGAAGATTCAAAAATTGAAGTGCTCATTGTGGATAGCCTAATACTACCAGGGGCTCTTCACATAAATACCAACAGGACTAAGAACTGCCCATTAAGTCCGCAGAAGATATTAGAGTGGCGTAGATTATTCCCAATGGTTTCACAATGAACTTCTGCTCTGAATCTCCCCAGCTCAGGACGATTTCATCACCACGACGTTTGAATGTTCTAGTGAATACAAACGGCAGCAGGTACGTTTGATACCTAGCTTCACACGTGACGTGAGATTGCGACCAAAGTGCCCTGCATTAAACTTCCAGAAAGTGAGCAGCGCATAGTACTGATGACCCGGAGAAATGAATAGCTTGCTCCTAACACCCAGGACTACGTCAGTATGTACGGTGGGTGCAGAAAGTATGCATGATCTCAGAACCTCGTATCCTGCAGGGGAACATGACGGGGTCCCCTGAAAACACGCCGCGTTCAACACTAAGCGTTTCCTAAGTGACATGCCGGATTGGGGTCAGGTGGCGGATGTCTCCTGCGTATGGGAAACTTTGGGGGAAAGCCGTGGGAATGCTTGTGATGTGCAGCCGAAGATTGTTGACGTCCTCGTGGGGCAGTCTTGCTGCACGCGTCTGAGTTGTAGAGCGCACGGGCCACTGATAAGCACTCGTGAATTTTACAAGGTGTGATAAATGAACAACAGGGCAGAGGACGGGAAAATGTTTGGCCTTTGGATTTACCCAATATGATCAATAACGGACGGCCTAAACGCGCCTTTCCGTTAAACTGTGCTGTTGGGCATGCACGATTAGCTAGTCGCCGTCCACAGGTCCTCAAGGCTGACAAATGTATAGAACCTTTCTAAATGAAGATGGCCACTGGCTAGGCACCGTCATCCTGGCGTTGCCAGCCCCCTTGTGAGGTCAGCGTGCCTTTTTGCAAGCAGAGGTATGCGGCCTCTGCACCTAACGACGTATCGCCAGCGTACCAGTTGTATGTGGCAGGGCCAACAGCTATGAGGAAGCAAACAAATATGGCCTTGCCGCATGCAGCTAACCGGTCTAACCAATCTAAAGGTGCATTTCTGACAGAAACCGATTGGTCTACAGGGGATATACCCATTTGAGAACAGAACCAGGTTTTTTGTTACCCAGGACAAAGGGGATACATCTAATGCAAAATGCAGTTTTTATGATGAAGTGGTCGTACCATCAGTGAATTTAAGCAGATGGAACATTCGAGTCCTGTGCTGCGAAGGCCAAGCGTGCAGGGAAAGTAATAGAGTTTGGCATGCCAAGCGTTCTACTTGGTGCAGCAGGGGTATCTGCAGCTGATGCCGCCCACGTGGTGCCCACGCCACCTATTTCACAGAGGATGGACTGATATGCGATGGCTTACACTGATTAGGTAAGTGCTAATGGTGCTATGCATGCCAGTACAGCAACGGTGTTCACATGTGGTCTGTAGAGCAGATAACGAAGGCGACTTAGGGAACCTGTAGCGCCCACCAATGCACACAGAAAACTCAAAACACATTCCGTCACATATGCACTTGGGCCATTCTGCTTCTGTCTTCGTCAATTGTGAGATGCATGTTATGCCCTGTAATTTAGCTGCGATTCTATGCTGTGCCTCGAGGCGGCACGCAGGACCGTCACTGCCCCAGGGGTGCCGCAGTGAGTCTTTGTTGCGGGCAATGGGTACCCCTCTAGGAAACATTGAGCTTCCTCAGTGTTCCCTGTCAAGCAATATTAAATGCGGTGTTTCCTCCCTTCACTTGTGCTATTGATCTCTTCTTCTACGAAACCATCCAGCATGAAACAAGACGCACTTTACAACAGAAGTAGTCGCCACTCTTTTCCGAATTGTAGCATCTGCGGAAAATGGCGTACTGCAAATCCGGTGTACGGGGGGCACTCGCCAAGGAGAGCATTCGCGATGTCCCTGGAAAGGGAAGCACTCATGTCGCGCTATTTCCTGTATGGCGGCACACTGTTGCTGGGAAAGCGAAGAGCTAGTGGATCTGCAGAAGGTACGCCATTTGCCAAGTTGTAGAAATTCAACTACACTCATGCTACTTCCACCAGCACATGTGAAGCGAGCGGCATGACTGGGCGGGAGACAGATGAGGGAAGTTGACCCTTTTGAAATTCGTAGTTGCAAGCGTAGACACTCTGGGTTGCTGCGAAACTTACACACGGTGATTCATTTGCGTCAAGTTGTATCTGCAACTGGATCAATTGCGGGAACCGTGCTAGGCATTTGAAAGCCCCAGTTTGAGGAAAGTTGTCCGCTGCACCAAACGATGTGCATATCAGTTTCGGGTCTGTTTATCACCATACACCCTCCGGGGTACGCGTGTAAATCAGCAGGGCCTGCGCTGCATTTGCTTTCAAATGCATCTCAAATTCAAGCGCGGAGGCGCATGGTTCCTGTTCTTGGATCGCGTGTTGGTAGTGCGAACCCATTTTTTGTATGCATAGCTCTGAGGGTCGTGTTATCCCTGGCCCAGCTGTTCAGTTAGGCAAATTTGCAGCAGTTATTATGAACGTGCGACAATTGCCGTTAGCTTCCTGCAGGCACATGTTCAGCCAGACAACGGCCGAACCGCCACTGACGGTTACAAAATGGCTACCTCGGTCGTGGATAATTGGTTCAGGATTAACGGTTACCGGAAAGTACATGCACTTCAGGGTGCTCATGGGTGTGATTATGTGTAGAAGCATAAGAGTAGAATGTACCTTACCGGCCAGGGGTTGTATTCCTATATTGAATTAGTGGGAGACGGCAGCTCGGGGACTGCTATACCGATTCGCTTTTGCTGCTATCTGCAGATCGCGCTGCAAGAACGTCCACTGCCGGCCCTGGTAATGTTATGCATTCACAATTCGGAAGGTGCATAAGTGCACCACAAACGAGGCTAGGTAGAACGTAGCGGGCGTGCCTGTATTCTTCCCCTTTCTGTGCCATGTACTGTTTAAAATTGTCGTTAGAAGCATGTGAGGCGCACAGCGGCGTACTGAAAGCATGACTGCAACAATGCTCGCTCCATATGACGCTTACATCGCTTTCGCCGTGGGCGTTGTTTTGGTAAGCCTGTGTTGGCTTTTTGGCGTGCAGGCCATCTGCCATGCAGCCAAGTGTGCAGCGAGCAAAGGGCTGCACAGGAGGGTGACAGGTGCCGTGAGGGCTTGTGGGATTAATAAAACATGGTCAGTTTACTAGGACGTCAAACCAGATGCTACAACAGCCTGCAATAATTTAGGAGGTCTGTGGCATACCTTTGCATCTCATCAGTATGAAGAATGGCGTTCTCGGGAATATTTTTTAACGCATGGCTGCACCTCACAACGAATTTGCAGCCCTATAGAGCATGCTGCCTTGTGTTGACTCTACGCCTAAACCTAAAACTTTACCTGTTATAATTTCAGTTTTTGGTTATCTCTGTTTATGAAAGTGGTGGTGGCGTGCTTGCCTCACACGCGGTTTGCTAGTAAACATATGCTTGAGCAGAACTTGCCGCGTTCGGCCTCTGAGGCTCGACGAACTTTCCATGACATGGTCAGACATGGTTATGGGGCTTTCACTCGTAGCTCTAAGGTCGCTTTAGGAAGTCAAGAAGTCAATAGAGCCAGCAAGGAAGTTTCCCCCAAGGATCTCATCACCGAGAAATGGCTTCTATCTTGAACGACCGTTAGTATTTCGAAGTAGGACTTTCTTCTTTGAAACTGGCAAGATATACATATTTCTCTGTGTGCACTTAAGTTCCCCTCCTTAGTCCTATACGCCTTGTCGCTGATATCCAAAAATCAAATCAGGACAGCCGCACGTTTCATAGGACCAAGAGAAATTTCGGTGGTGTGATGGCACTGCGCATATTAGAATGTACTCGTCTCCTTAGGAAAACGCTAATAGATGCGCACCTGCCACTAGGCGACAGTGCGACCATAAAAGACACGCAGTAACTGCTCCCGTTTCGACAACGATGGAGATTAGGCGTTCGCTCGACAGGTTGCTACCTGCTGCATCGGAAGGGGAGTTGTTCCGCACATCCCCGTTTCGATAAGCATTGGGGCCTCATGGAGCCTTAAGAAGGGGCATTTGCTTCACATCCCCGTGCATGCGGTTGATTTAAGTGATAGACAAACACTCGCCTAACCCCTGTCAAAGATAAAACTGGACAAGGCCATCTCTCAACAGTGAGATGCTAAGCCTTATGTGGTAAACTCTCCTCGTTTATCCCCCCCGCAATATCCCAAAAGTATTCTAAAAAGAAGGTGCGAGCATTTCGAGGGATTAAGGCTACTTTGACTATTGTAGTCTCTCCTGGACTCATGCCTTCAACTCATATTGGGGTGATAGGATCGGTGCTTAGTCCCCGCGTGTTGTGAACACTGCAGCAACTGTGTTAGCGCGCCCCGCAACACAGACAAATGAGACGATCGCGTGCTTGACGGAACGTAACGGGCATTTCGTGCCTTTTAAGATGCACTACACAGCACTACACCGTCGACTGTGCTACAAGGACGGGGGGAAATGAGCTGAGGCGGTAGTATCCAGTCCTTTGCCCACGCACTCTGCAGTGTCTAGTGTTCGCAATTCGCATGGTAAGCACTCTTGCACTCATTTTAACGGATACAGTGACTTGTCAAATTAATCTTCAAAACAGACAGGAACCTGCACATGCGTAATTACGTGGATATACGCTTGAAATACCGATGTGGGGATCCCACACCACTTCGTACTCTAATGAACTTACAGGTAAGGTGTTCGGCCCGCCACGGTCCTCGGCCACACACGAAATGCATCGTAGTTTTGCAGGAAAAGTCAATACCGACTTCACTGCATACAATTATTCGTCAGAGCATGACAGTAGATAAGGCGTGGGCAGTCATGCGTCCTGCTGAACGTGCAGAAAGTACACGGAATGACCAGTTTTCTCAAGCCAGGAAAATGGATGTGCAGGTTGTGATGATGCTGCCATGAACGTCTCTGGAAAGCTGAAAATGCATCTTGTCTCTTCCGCAGGCAAGCAAATATGCCATAGCTGCGATTCCGACTGTAGCACGTGAATTAGTGATGTGCGCATAGCTGGTTTCGTGCGCATTAGATATGACGCATACTTCCGTTCCTATCTGTCTTCAGTGGTTAACGTGCCCAAAATGTGAAGCTCATTGGTGTTCCTTAATCGCCAACCTGGCAACCAGGGAAATGCGAATTTTACGTGCATGTTTCTTCGGTAGGCATATGCCTATGACTTTGCTTTTGGGAAAGTTGACTAGACATCCTCTGGAGGATAGAGCCAGTGAACGTGACTATGCGACTCCACCGAGCATGCGTTTCTTCCGGCTACCGAAGGCATAAGCCTACACTCCCGTCAATCTGACTGCATCCTTCTGGTGTTTGTTCTTCTATCTTTACAGTTTGAAAAGGCCTGCATAGAACAATCTAAGAAGTGGATCGAGTAACTAAAGTGAGCCGTGGGCTTGTATTCCACCGAATGGGGAGGCAGAAGTGCACAGCCACCAGCGGAATGAAAACACTAATGTATTTCACTGATTCAACAAGTATGAAGGTGAATATTGTCCTGTGGAGGGACCCGTCCGTTAGCTTGCATGGACTAGATCTGGATATTCAGCCTGGAGAATATTCTTAACATGTATCGTTTGAACCACGATAAGACGCAGCAAACAGAAGAGGCAAAATAGCAAATCTCAAGGTGGCCGCATGGTCATGCAGCTCTATTGGTAAGTGCCTGCATGCGTGCAAAGAAGCGAAACAATCCTATTGGCTGCTTCCCGGCTTTTTTATTTTGCTTTAGACAACCGGGTACTTGTCCGTTTCGTTCAACTTTAACCGATGCGCCGTCTTTTGCTACAGCCCAATTTTCGCACGGCAAGGTTTCTCGTCTCGCACAATCTGTTTTTTGCCACTCAGAGGCTCATACGAAGTGCGTAGGTCGCAGTGCCTCCCCCAAGTGGCAACTGCACATTTTCAAGCGTGAACAAAGAGCCTGGCCTGTGACGGATGCCGATGCCACCTAGCACAAGTTTTACTGCTTTTGACGGCCGTCTCCTCTATCGCTGTTGCACTGCCAATGCGAGTCGCTGTGTTCAGCTGCTCTCAGTGGTGCCATCCGCACCTCCAAACACTGGATAAAACTCTCCCTGTCTGTGGTTTTGTAGTTCCTTTTGTGGCATCTCGCAAATTCAGAGCTATTGGTAATGCTGAGACCTTTTTCTACAAAGAGATAGCTATGCCGCAGGGTGCAACGGCTGTTAGCGACGGTGCTGAGGGCGACAATGACATGTTTTCGTTCTCGCGGTTGGAACGCCTAGTGCACCTTTGGTTAGCAGTTTCGCGGAGCGTGGGCGTCTACGGCTGGACACACCCTTTATCTGCATCAGTCGTTGGCGCTACGCTTCTATCATTTGCTGTTGGCAAATGCGGACGAATCGTAGCCATTCCGGGTCTGAAGACCGTAAGTTGTTTAAAGGATGACGACCGTAGATCCTGGCAGTGTGGCCTCAAAGCATCCTGAATCCGCATTATCATCTGCCTGGATTTTCCAGGTGGGTAACGAGTGCTATTGTTGTGCCATGCGCCTCCCACATTGGCAGCAGTGAACATCCCGCTTGCCGCATTTTGCTAGGTTCTTTCCTAAAGCATCACACTTCTGGGAAAACAAAGGAACGCAGTGCCCACAGCGTGGAGGCGTTGGCTGCTTTGGTTCCGTGGAAGGTCTGAGTTACGTTACGAAGTACTGGATAGGCAGTCTGTTCATTTTTGTATGACGCGCACGTTCAGGTGAACCGCAATTGTTGAGCGCTTCGGATGCACGGTGTTGCACCTCTGCAGTTGCCAAGTTTCCTGCTAACCCTTTGTTGGCAACGAATTAATTACTGCCTCTGGCTGCAGACGCAACGAGCAAAACGCCGCATAAGGTGTGTAACTGCGGCTCTACCGGAAATGGCTACAGCAGAGCGGCCGGTTGTGTTGCTTGTGGTGGAACAGGCAATAGTGTCGAGGGTAGATGCATCACATTCATCTGGCAAAGCATTGCTTGTTTTTTGTCCTTGCAGCTCGAATGTTATCTGTTTTACGTCGGGTGGCATGAATAAACACGGTCTGTTCATGTCACTCACGTCGATACACGTATACTTCCTTTTGCGAACATGAGCAGGTGGCGACATTTCTGTGGAAGAACGCCTTCCTTAGTGTTTACCTGCAATGTGTAGGTTCCCTGAAGGGCCTTTAAGACTCGAAATATGGTTTCTGGTCTGTGACAGCACAGCCTCCCCGCATCGGGGAGTTGAATGCAAGGAGCTTCATCAAGCGTGTATGAGGCAATAGTCAGCTTCAGCGGATTTGTACATCCTCATGCGCACGTTTCGCAAGTGGATTACGGCGTCCGCAGACTGTGTGTTGCATGCAAATTGAGCGAAGTGCCTTGTGGACCAAATGATGGGCTAGCATATTGGGCCTCAGAGGCGTCGTGGCTGGACAGGCTGCGTATGCTGAATATCATTTGAACCCAGTGCTCGATTGTTTCCTGGCTAAACTAGCGGCACAACTAACGGCTGAACTAGCGTTTGGCGAATGTTGCTATTTTGTCGTGCTTTGTTGCTTGTTAGCACGGAGTTTGCATAAAAACGCCAACTGTTCCCATTGTAGTAAAGCTTGTGAATACAAGGTTGCTGAAGATAAAATGCATCCTTGCTGTACCGTTACCATTTCCATGCTGGTATTAAGCCGCCTCAGTGGCCCTTAAGTGTAGAACCTGTGAATCATCTGGCAAGCTTCCGACTGTTTTAAATTTCTTTTTTTAGGGTCATATGGGAACAGCCTGTATTGGTGCTGATGAATCGTATCTGAACTGCAGCGAGTTCGTCGCACACGTTATTCAGGAGTGGACGACAGAATATATTCTGCGAGCATCTCTTAACAGCAATGGCAGCCCCTGCGGCTCTGGAGGCTGCGGTAAAGCGTGGAACCCACCTAAGCTGCAGGTATTAGTTGTTGAGTAATATTACCTCAAAAGGCCACAAGCGTACGCTGCAAAGACAATTTATGCAGCAAGGCAACAGGGGCCCTATGCATGCAGAGCTCCATCATTACTGCAGCTTCCTTCACTGCGTGGGAGTTGCCTTAATAATGTTATGTAGTGTGTGCCATGCAGAATACCTTGCTTGGCGCTTCCACACTGAAGAGATGATTCGGCCATTCTACGTGACGCCGCTTGCCCGCAAACGCTGCCGGCACTAGTGTATTGCAGAACTGAGGCTTGATATACGCAGGTCCGAAGTTGAGCTTTGCTGATCACATTCCTAAATATGCAGATTCTGGCTAAAGCAGAATAGTAGCGGGCCCTCTCTGGCAGCAGATGCTCGCTGCATACTTGGACTGGACTTGGAGTTATGTATAACGTGAAGTATGTGCGTAGCTTGCAATGGCTCAGCAACGTCAGGACACAGTCCATCTGCACATATGAACCGTGTAAATGGCTTATGATGAGTGTGGGTGTCATGCATGCCAGGTTAGACTGCTGTCTACGGCCTAGCCTTGCACTGCTGTGGCATTACTGCTTGACGTCACTGTATTGACATGCCAGCATAGGTGAGCTCGGCAGAAATAATTACTGGATAGTATGTTCACCGTGTATAGCGTTGAAAGCGGTTCTGTGGACCCACGATGCTTGCAAGAAAATGTGCTGGTAATGCTTGTCAAATGCGGCAGCATGCAAAACCGGTGCGGAACATATTCGCCATACTGCATGCGCATTGCCACAGGCCACAGCCATGCTGTCGTTCAGGCCTTCCGGAGATTTCCCTTTTACTACGCCTGCCACTTGCTGGAATGGGCAAATAAAAAGTTGATCATGCCAAAGGACGTGAGTTTGTTGCTTTGAATAACAACGGGAAGTCCAGATGGAGACGCATCGAATTGCTGTCATGCCATGCACTAGTGTGACGAGGTTTGTTGTTTGTTGATGTATGGGTCAGGTTCAGTGTCGCAAAAGCGCTTGCTCCCCGATATTCTATGGACTGCTAGGTGGACAGGGGGTTCACATCTGATACCGAGTCTACTTCGGAGTTCCAGATATAATCATTCCAGTAAGGGCATCTCGCATGGTGTCTTTCAGAAGCATCGATCAACTAGAAGCCAAAACCGTACTGCATCTACGCTACTGCAGCGTTGTTTGGTTTGGGTATGTTGGAGTATTCAGTAGCGAACATAAAAAGTACAAACGTTGCAACACACCTGCGTTGGTGGGAATGTGTGTGGCTTCGCGAGACGCGCATCTATGTAGGGGACGGGACCAATGAAATTTGTAGAATGCTGCCAGGGTCGTTTTTGTAGCTGCCCAGCTAGCAGAGGCTGTTTGCCAGGCAACAGCTCCCGCCCCATGCTTGTTATTGTGCGAGCGGTTATTGGCGGCCTTGTGGCTGCGCGAAACTTGAGGATTGCTTGCATTAGGTGTACCTGGATTGCGAACGCCAATAGAATCAGCAAACTGGTGGACTGCAGACTTTATGTGAGTGCCAAATCACTTTAGAGCGCGGGAAAGAATGTCTATAGCGCTTTGTCGACGGAATCTGTGGAGGCCATGCTGCTAGTTGCACTTGTTGTGGAACCTCAGGGAATGATGCTTCGTAGTAGTATATTTGGAGCTGTGGAGCACTGTTGTGCCTTGGCTGCTACATAGATTGTTTAAGATTTTCGTCTAAGATTTGGGGGTTCCATGCATTGAGCCTAGCCACATATAAGATGTGCAAAAATCATCACCTTGCCTGGAAGAGGCTTTTCCAGGGATCGCGGCCTGTCGCAGCATTAGTGTGCCCATGCTAACGTTGTACCATTAGCACCACCTAGCACGCAACCATATGCATAGGAGCACGTGCCCATGACTTCTCTGGAAAGCCTAATTAGGGACAACGATTACTAATGCAGCAAGTGTGTCGCATGCACCGAGCTCCAGCCAAAGGCCACATGCACAATCTGCCTAACTGAACGTTAAATGCTTCATTTTCTATGGCGTTTTAGCAGATGTGAGGGGTACTTATTGAAAGATGTTGACGTCTCCGCAAGCATATGCAGGCGTTTCCTGATACTGCGCGTATCAGGCTGTCTAAGGAGTCACGAAACAGGTGGTAGAAACTCTGCATGCATTGTGTACTGCAAAGTCAAGCGCCAGTACCTTTGCTATGCCAATGACGGAGCGGGCCCTAACTGAAAAATATCCGAATCGCATTTAAGTTTGAGGTTTTGGCATTGCACAATACCATTTAGGGAAATTGAGTGAGAAGTCAGTGAGTGCGCTGCTTTGCAGCTGAAAATATGTTGAAAGTATCACACTCCACAAAGTTTATCAAAAAGGCAACGACCTTCGGATGTTGACGCTCAATATGAAAGCGTAGTGTCTGGTTCCCACAGCGTTGAAGGAAGGCATGCGCTTGCTAGGCAGTGTATTTCCGCTTCACTGACAAGTAACTCCCTGCCGCCTAGTTTTTCGCTGTTGTGGTTTCATGCTGAGCAACTGCTACCTAAAGAACTGGTGCTGCGACATTGAATGGATTTTGCATCTATGCAACATAGGACGGTAGTTCGCTCACTGTGATGAAGCAGAGACATGGTGAAACTGTTACTCGCGAAAAATCTTCCTTTCATAAACTGTGCAATTTGTTCTGGAGCAGGGCCAATTCAGCGACTCAAAAGGAAATGCTCGTGCACCAGTTGGTACGGTTTACATCCTGGGGGGATGCAATTCGGCATGGCTCCTCTCCATAGGCATTCTAGCGGCGACATACTGTATGTCTTTGAGCGCATTCAGACTTACCGTGTGCACCAAGCTTTGCAAAGATGTTGATGCAACTTTGTGCCAATCAACCAAGTTCGTTAAGCACGAAGTACTGCATGCTTTGTTAACTTTAAACGGAAGCCTTCAGAACTTGCCTGTCGGTTACCTGTCCACGATGTTTTGTTGATTGCTGTGCCCCTTTTAATTTTGTGGTTGCAAGGCATGCTGTCAAATCTGTGGCCACGGGAACCGCGAGGCTGGGTGCTATGCGCTTTGAGTCCACAAGGGGAGGCGCTTCGTCTGTACGCTGATACTATCGATGCCTCTGGCCATGCTAGACTGTGCTAAGTCTTTTCTGTATCGATTCGTAGTCACCGACTACAACTGGCCTTGGTAAAATGCTAGGGGAAATTTGCATGTCTTTCAAATGTTCAATTCTCAAGTACAGAAAACACTGCTAACGCTGGGAGTGTAATCGAGCCAGGCATATTAGCATGCAACTCCGACAACTGTGGAGATGTTCTGCTGCTCTAGGAAGTACGCGGAACTCCGCAGCCGGCAAGGCGTGACGACGCCTGTTAGCTTGCCCTAGTATGTTGTCGCAACTCGTGTCTGCAAAGGGAAAGCTCTGTTTGCCTGCTATGCGTTTAGCTCTTAGCTGCAGGCACCACTGCTTTCTCTGGAAGTGTGATTGTTACTTTAGGGTACCTGGCCACATTTTTTCGAACATCGAATAGGCAGGATGCTATTCTAGAACGTGCGCGGGAATGCGGGCAAGGTGGTGCACAAATCGTCTGCGTGTAGCACTGTGACTGTTCCACGTCATGGTTTTTGAAAGAGCTATTTTAAAATGTCCAAAATGTTAGATGGCCTTGGCATCACATATGCAGAAACAGTAGACTTACTATTAATGTCTCCGGCATATGAATTCTGATGTATGTAAGCAGGCACTTCCCGCCCTATAGCATAATGCTGCCCACTAGGTTCGGCTTAAGTGCTACCTGATAAACATATCGCCTCCCGATACACAAGACCGACTTTTCCGAGTTAGGCTGTGTGCTTGAAACTGCTTGGACTCTGGTTAATTTCAAGGAGTTCCCCGTATGCGCCTCCGCATTTACAGTGCAGTGGAATACGAACGCACGGGACACTGGCAGGATGTGAGGCGAGTGAAACAATAAAAGCGATTCGCAGCTTCTTCACACAGCCAAGGAGTTGGTTCGCGGGTGGCTGGAGAGTTGCTATGAAGGCAACACAGCCTTACGGCGTTTGCGGATGCACGTTTTGGAGTAGTATTCGACCTCAGGAGCTTTGCAGTTCCAGCCTACCTGCTTAGGAATTGAGGCGCTTTCCACCGTGCTATATTCCTCTGACAGAGCACTTGACGCGTGAGCCTGCAGCATAGTCATGTTTCAGGTGAAACCTTCCCACTTAGTAGGATTGCCTTGATAGTGCCTTTACACCAGGGCGGCCACAGTATTAGCACTGGATCTTCCCTAGGTGTATGTGTAAGACAGTTTGCTTGTTCGCTGTAAAACACGCCACATCCTGTTGTACCGAGCACCCGCATTACGTTATCAACTATTTCGTTTTGCTTTGTGACAGGTCGTGGGTCTACAATGATGAATGACACTCAGGATGGTATGATCGCAATGGCGGGGCGACCGGGAACGTCTGCGTTGCGGACAGTGCGTATGCTAAACCTTGTCAGGAGCCTCTCGGTAAGGCGCATTTGGAGCGTGTCACTCGTCTAGTACTGATGTGGTGTCCTCTGAGTGTACAGGCTGGCCAGTAACTAAAACTATCAGAGTAAACCCCCTCAGAATATTTGCCGTATGGAACATGCATATGAAGTTACTCCAAAAGTTCGAATCGCATTTGTGAATTCCTGCCCATGCACACGGGCTGCAGCTGCTTTCAACTGAAGTGCTTCAGGATCTAGGTTTTGTGTGTGTGCAAAGCCATATGAACGCCCCTAAACGTTTATTTCCAGTTGGTCCGTCCACCGTTGAAGTGCCTATACTTTTCTCTTATACAAACTTTACGCT
>CAJFCZ010000157.1:0-23603 GCA_904066245.1 Eimeria sp. OTU-Y
TTCCCGAGGAGAATCACAGGAGGCTTTGGTACCGCCCGAAGGAGTGGAGAGCGAAGGCCCCTCTGACAGTTCCTCGACAGGTATTTGCTACCAGATATGGCCTTGCATATTCGACATGCTGTCGAGACGTTGTCTGTCCTGTCTTGTATAGTAACTCCATTGTGGTTTCACGTCCAGCCAGTACAGAAATATACTTTGCCTTCGTTCGTCTCTAGGGTACCACTAACTCAATTTAGAGAGAAATAGGTATAAGTAGAACTGTCTACTGGACCTGGCTGAAGGGATCGTGGTGTGTTCTCTTACGTTCCTTACAGGGGAGAGTTCAACCGAGTCGTCGGCAGAGGGGAAGGGGAGCAAAAAGAAAAGGGGGCCCCTGAAAATAAAAGTACCATTTCCTGGGAAGAGGAAGGGGAAAAGAAGTTCCCGAGGAGAATCACAGGAGGCTTTGGTACCGCCCGAAGGAGTGGAGAGCGAAGGCCCCTCTGACAGTTCCTCGACAGGTATTTGCTACCAGATATGGCCTTGCATATTCGACATGCTGTCGAGACGTTGTCTGTCCTGCCTTGTATAGTAACTCCATTGTGGTTTCACGTCCAGCTAGTACAGAAGTATACCTTATTCTCGTTTGCGTCTTGCCAACTGACAGGACACTAACAGTAAGCAGAGCTATCCTTAAGGATGGGTAGAACCGAACCCAGTCTGGTCTCCTGTTGCGGTTTCAGAAGAAAGTCCGAGCCAGTCCTTGAGCGAAGGCGAAGATAAGAAGAAAAAGAAGGGCTGGAAGGGGCCCAAACCAAAATTTGGAAGGAAGAAACGTGGAAAAGGCAGTCCCCTTAGCACATCACAGAAGAATTTAGTAGTATCTGGGAGTGGCGAGAGCGAGGGAGGAGCTGAGGAGCCCAATCCAGGTAATTATTTCTTGGCGCAGCTTGTCGTGTAGCTAGTTCACCGCCGATAGACTTAGTCACCTGCCTGGAGTACTGCTCCGCTTTTGGACACGACTGGTATAAACCTGTGTCAAATAAGAATGAAGTAGAAAGCGAAGCCATCTGCACTGTTATCAAGTGCTCTTGGACAAGGACAGTCCTTGCTGACGCTGGCAGGAGTAACGTTCCCATCATAAGGTTGAACGTTGGACTACTGAGAAATAGAAAGTGCCATTGTAGCTTGTTGCCAAACTGCGCCTGCCGTAGTATAAATTGCTTGTCGCAGTGTTTTGTAAGCCTCGTTTTCACTCAGATGCAACAGCGGAAATGTCTGCCGAGGGGCGCAAGAAAAAACGCTCTATCCTAAAGCTTCTCAGATCTAGACGCCCACGGAAGCAAGAAAGTGCGAAACAGGCCAGTGAGTTACAACACCCGGTGGAGCATTTGCAAGAGCTCAACTGGTTTATCCCGGTGAATTACGAACAATGAGAGACCAGACCATAGAGACTACGCGGAAGCCTAGGGTCCATGCGCATCCCACGTGCTCACTGTGAACGGCGTGCTACTTTCAGCCCCATTAGGAGTGGTATTCGATTCAACGCGACTGGCTCAGATATCGCAGATAGGCAGGGAAGTGCTCGGGAGCTTCGTAACAAGTATGTTATCTGTGCACCATAGTTGGAAAGCAGTCCCCTTCCACAAGCCTCGGTAAATTCGTGCAAGCTGCAGCACACCTACATGCAGACATACTTTATTTCTTTCTTTGTTCAGTCGCAAGTGAACAGAAGGAAATATATGAAGCGATTGAGGCTGCAACTGCAGATGGCGATTCTTGCTTGAAATTTTTGGCTGATGCTGATAGCGAGAGAGCTGGATACTTTCCTCATGAGTTGCAGTCAGCGCGTCAAGGGCTTCTGATATACGCTGCCACTGAACGGCTCCTCGATGATCTAAAGCAATATAGCGGTGAGCCTGTTTGATGATAGGGCCCCTTAAAGGCACACATTGGGGCGGGGCGGGCTTCTCGAGGTGTGGTTTCTTTGGGGTGTTGGGTTTTGGTCAGTGTACTTGAATGCTTTTGTTGCGCTGCTATTCTGTGTGATCTATAGGGAGTAAGGCAAATGCGCTTTTAGAGGGTAAGCCACAGCATTCGTCACGCTAGTTTGCACTCTAGCACACGCAGCGTATTTTATTGATATGAGGGGTGCTGAAATGTAGCCAGTGGTATATCGTTTGCGCTGACACAGGCATAACGTCACCACCCACGCCGGGAAGTAGTGTGAAGATTCTTGATGATTTTCTCCGACCCAGCGAGCCGGTCTTTACTGTACAGGCAGTGGAAGGCCAGATGGCCTCACTAGAGGGCTTCGAGAGGGCAGTCGACGTAGTGAAGCTTATTTTAGCTGCAAACCCTGGTTGGGCAAATAAACTAAATTGTTGCAGTGAATGCCAGACAGAGCAATGTTTCACATAGTTCGAACCCATAAATTAACGTTATTTTGTCTGTGTTGATGCCCCCATTGCTTTCAGTGGAAGTCGGATTCGTTGATACGGTGCTTAACGGCTCATGGAAAACTCTCGAAAACGAGGACCCGGACGTCTTCACCCGTCTCTTTGACTTTGCCACTCAGAATGGATATGGAGAATCCCTTGAAACTGGAAGGAAAACTGGGAATTTTTCCGGGCTTCTACTTTCCTTAAAGGAAAATTCCAACGGTTAGCCTTCCCACAGTAGGGCTAAGCAACAATAGCCTGGCAGTGTTTGTTCCTGAAGATTTGAACATTAATGCAGCGAGTTTGACGCCACTTAGCAACTTGCGTTTGTTGGATGCAGTATTTCGCGTGGTCGTTGGAATACGTCGCATGCTTGGAGCTCCGATACCAGAAAATCCAAGTAAAAACTGGAAGGACGTTTCTGTCAAGTACAGCATGTTTTCAGCTGTTGAAGCTATGACAAGCAAGTCCTCCACGTTTGCTGCACGCCTGTTTTTATCCCTGGAATGGAAGTCTCCGAACGGCTTATTGCGTGCCTTTTTCTCCCGATTTGTGTGGACTCAGTGATGGAAATAATGCAGATTGTACTTCTTCAGCATGCTTTCACTGGATGTCTGTCGCTGAACGCTGTTAGCCTAATGATGCAGCCCAGCCTGCTTTTCGCTCGTCTACTGGAACGCTTCATGGCGGGATCACCCCTCATGGGCCCAGTAAACCAAGAAATAGCCGACAACCCAGTGAACAAAGCGTACGTAACCTCCACAGCTTCGCCAATACAGGGAGTAGGACGCCACGAGCAACTGAGGAGTCAGTGCCTGGCGGGGACATTTGCTGAGCTGGGACTCAATGCAGCGGCAGTGGAAAATCTAAGCTGTCATTTGCATTGGAAGAGCGAAAAGAGGGTGAAGGGCCGCCACGGTGAGAGAACAGGAGAGCATCCCAATAGCAGACTGTTGGGTGCTACTGAACGGAATCATAGCTTGAGAAGGGTTTCCCAGGCGCGTTGGGTTTGCTTCCTTGCAGGCTACACTCCTCCGTCTCACAGCTTCTCTCTCCTGATGAGAACCGTTTGTTCAACGGAAGACCGAAGAAAAAGACAAGCAGGTGTGCATATGTCTTAAACACGATTGGTGACCTATATGCAGGCAGCAAAAGTGCAGTAGCGGCGTCTATTTTTGCACTTTGTTTCAATGGTTCGTCTGCCGTGCTTATTCAGGCTTGCTACCCGTAGGGTCTCAAAGCAGTTGCGACTCAGCTTCCTTCGTCAAAGCATCCTTACGGAAGGACTGGGCTAATAAGGAAATGGAAAAGCATAGAAAGGCGTACCGGCTTACGCCTCACCACATGAGAATTGGCGATGGTAAGTAGACGCATTGCAACAGCTGGATGCCATGTCATGCGCTCTTCCGTAAATGCTTTGGCTGTAGGGCTCTGACTTCATCCTTTCAAGTGCAAACCATTCTGCTTCGTCTCTTGCTGCAGCTCTGCGCATGGCTGCATTTTATTCAAATGACGAAATTGTTGAGCTTGATCGGAATGTCGCCGCAGCTTGGATAGTCGGAAAACAGTTGTTGGCCGCGTCGAGGGAACAAACTAAAAGTGTATTGGCTGGTATCTCTCCTAATGTCGAATCTGAGGCTGGGTCTTCGCCACGCACTGAGGGAAAACCCCAACAGGCTGAGTCAGGAGTATCGGGACCTTCTCCAGCTGCTCCTGCCCCCGCGTCAAGTGAAGCAGAAAGCGCTTCACTGTTGCAAGACTCTAGAAAAAGCCCTACCAAAACTCCAGGCCACTCTGTAGCTTCTGAAGGCGTTCACGCCTTCGTCTCTGGTGGAAACATCAATATCAATGCCATTAACCTAGCCGCCACAGCCAATGTCTGCAGGTTACTTATGGAAAGTGATGTAACCAACCCAATGCTGTTTAGTATGAACGTGCTAACGAACCTTCGCGGCTACATTAACGACTCTGGAGCAGGCCTAGAGAGCGCAGAAAAACAGCGGAAAATGGCAAAAGGATCTGATGCGTTCTGCGTCATGTACAAATGTCTTTCGTGTGGGCTTGGGGGAGAACTGCTGCCACCAATGTTTGCGCCGTATGCCTCTCTAGCGTTACAAATTGGTGAGCCATTCAAGCACAGAATCGATTATTCGAGCTGTCTAATGCTGACAAAACTAGCGCATGCTTGCTAAAAATTTTGAAGGTTACGTTGGTCTGTCGCCTCTCTGGCTTCTACGGCTACCGCCGGCTTTGTCCATGTGTTGCAGCTACCTTCTTGAGGGTGGAACTGGAAGAAAGTAAAGCGTTTCCCTTCGAAAAAATAGTTCACACGATGGGAGATGGCGTATTCAGTACAAAGGCGCATGAATCTGCAGTAAAACACCTACGGAAGAAGGCAGCCAGGTTTCTTGAAATGTTCACGCCGTGTATGGCAGAAGTAGACGCCTCGGATCTCTTAATGCCTTCAAAAACAACTAAAAACAGGCTATCACTTGGGCGACGCCTCAATAGGGCTCTCAGGAGAACAACAGGGAAGAGGGAGAGAGCTAACGGAGAAATGTGCGAAATTTCCGGGGTGCTTCAGCAGCTCACTCGTCTGCTCGTCGTTTGGTGGGTACTCGGCCGTTCGTTTAGCGAGCCTACACAGGGAAAAATTCAATTGCCTCAGGATACATCAGAAACATTCAGGGGTGCTCGGCTGTCATTCGCCTTTCTCGTTTTCAACAATGGTACGCCTTGATACAGCATTTCGCATCTTCCACTTCACTCCTTGCGATCGAAGACACACGCAAGTTCGGCCTTAAGGAATATACACAATTACTTTTATATGCGTATTCAAATGTTTTAGGCCATAACCAGGCTAAGATTGCCATGGAGATTGCAAAAACAAGCTGTAAAAACAACAAGTTCGTGATTCCACATGGCTGGGCCTTGGGACCAAAAAAAGGCAACCGCGCCCCCCGCGAGATCTCATTTAAAGACATATCAAAAGACATTAGTGCCAGTTTCATGTACCTTGAGTCTTCGTTGGGTTTACGAGGTGTTTCAGATTGGCTGTTGCCGCTGGCAGCAGCGCAACAGCTGGCTACTGCTTGCAGCCAGCAGCCGGTGGTACAGCTTGCTGAGCTGCTCTCTACGGATGCAGGCAGCCTTATTCTCAAGAGTCACCAATGCATACACCTTCAAGGTAAGCGAGAAAGAAAAATTAGTTGCGTGCACATTTGCGGTACCCACAAGTGTCTAACCAGAGCGACGCCGCGCATGACTAATTCTTTTTGACGCTGACGGTTCAAACATTGCGGACAGACGAAGGCATTAAGCTTATCTCGGGCGTCTTGGGGAGGCGATCTAAGACTGTAGATGGAGGTTACACATATGTGCTATTACAATTTCTCAAAGGTATCAACGCCTTGAGAATGACCGAAGGTTCTGCTGGACTGTCGCAGGCATTTGGCAAATATGCAAGCTCCTCTGACGAAGCAGAACAACAAGCAGTGCTTGCACAATGGAATGGGGACTTTCCTAATGTTGACTGCCCTTGGAAACAGAACAAACGGGCACAAGAGGCCATGATTTTAAGGGGCACAAGTACAGCCACTTCCACATTTATTTATAAAGCACTTCACTGCATGCAGTTATGGAATAGTTTTGCTGCTCCAAATCGTTTCCTTCTTCATAGCGTTGTGGTGTCCTGCAGGTTATCAGGAACCTGCTCCTCTTCCAGGCAAAGCCGCCGCTGAGGCCATGGAATTCCACTGCCCAGGTATGCCACGTGCAACAGGACTGCCCATAGTGTGAGAGGAAACATGCAGAATTACATTTTTGTTTCCATGAAACTAAGTGCTAATGCACCACCATTAGTAACCCTGTGCTTATGTTTCAGCCCATGCAGCCCTTCGCGTGCAAGACCTGGCGGAGGTTCCCCAACCAGAAACGACACAGTTTTGTACCAGTGACTCTTCTCAATGCGTTGCTTTCGAGTATAGCAATGAACTGCAGAATCGACTATAGTAAAAATGGTCTAGGGGATCCTCTGCAGACGAACCCCAAGGATTTAGGATGTTCAAGACTACTAACAATTCTCCCTCAGACCACTGTATACTTTTATTTATAGCAATTCGCTACACACAGTTTACACGGACGTACGTAATTTGTTTCATACGAAAAAAAGGCTCGCAGGAGCTCACCCTGACTTGTTTTAATAAACGAAAATTGCCTGTTTTATTTGCTTGACTTTCCGATGCAGATGCGTCTCGTTCAGTATGCCGTATCTCCAGTTCTTGTGAAACACTTAGCGAATATACACAAACAGTTCGGATGTGTCAGTGGTAAGCTAGGTGACTTTCGTGGAACAAACAACAGCACAGTAGTTCCGGTGTTTTAGTGTGTTACTAGTCAATTTTATATCGTTGCCAGCAAACAATATACCAAGCAACACTATTAAAATGTGCCGCTCCTTGCGAAATATGGAATGCGTTCCAAGGGTGAAACAACTACAGAAATTACGTGAATCTCATGGAAAAAGAGCTGGCGGCAGGTTGGTGCGTTCCCGCTGGAGCAGTGTGCATAATTTATGGCAGAGCTACGGCTCGTTCTTCAACACTGGATAGTTGGGTTACACAGCTGCTGCCATATCAAAGGCCATCGCCTTGAAATGCCTGAACAATGCGGTGCCACACGAATGGCCAAACGAATACCACCGGCCAGGCTAAGCTCTTGGATATGTACGGGGCCCATAGCCCCATGGAAGCCTCTTTAGACTAGACTATCAACACATTCCAGAAGGTTAAATTGCTTCAAAACACACTTAGTTGACCGTTACGCTTTGCATCCTCCAGAATACTCGATTGGCCGTTGGCTGCAGGGGCGCGGTCAGTCTCCCCTGCTGAAGCAACGCATGCCCGTTAAAGTATGCGTAAAGTTCTGCTTAAGTGGTATAGGATTATTGAAAACAGATGAGCTTTATGATGGCGAATGCCGGAAACGGGAAGCAGGCACGAGTTTAGCTCATCTGGGTCTGGCGGACCATCGGGGACCTCGATTGAGTTGCCCTGGCAGCCTGCGCTCCCGTTAGTCCTACCCCAGTAGTCTAGGTAAGAAATGCATCTTTTCCTAACAGTTATATCTTTTTCATCCTTACATATTTTCTTCATATCGTTGGCGCTGCTGCCGCAGTGCCCACGCGTTCTTGACCACCGCCGAGTTTTCGGGCCAGCGACTAGCGAACGGCTCCATATATGGCATTCCGCCTCCCCATACTCGGGGAGTAGACGACTTTTCGCCTGCATGTGAGAGTTATATTCAAACTCCAACCTCACAGGGAGCTATTTTGATCCATGGGCGAGTAATTACTCACATCCTGACCCCTATCCTTGGCGGATAACGCCATAGTGGAAACGGGATACCAGACAGCGTTCGCCTGGTTCAAGTGTTTCGATTCCCCAAATACTGCAAAAAAAAGGCAGACTTGGTTATACAGGTGGCAATGAGGTTTTTTTGAACATGAAGTGTCCTCCTCAAGTGCCCTGCATTATTCCCTTGAGAACCACGCGCTGAGCTCCCAGAGAATCTTCCCGTCAAGCAAATCAACACTACACATCTAAAAAACACTTCCTATTCAAACAAGTTTTTCCCAGAGTGTCCGCCAAGCTCCGAAGATACAATTGGCTGCCCCCGGCGCGACGTATTCAAGTTTGATGCGCCATATCACGGGCGCAAGATCCTGCACATAGCGGGGGATAGAGGTCTCTCACTGCCATTCTTAGAAGAGGTTTATCTGTGGCAGTATCAGATGACGCTTTTTAACTGCGAAGATATCTGCCCTCTGTCTCGACGGCATGTCCTGAAGCGGGTCCCATACCCTCCAAGTATGCGCCCCGTGACCTACGCCAATACGGGGTCGGCCCCTTTCGTCAGCCACTACATCTCCTATCCATTGCAGACTGCATTCAACTTGACACCTCAGAAAACTGCACCTTCGGCTGGCCCCGTATGCGCTAGCAACTACGTGGAGGAAGTGCCTGGACTTGGCGTTAGTGCCGGTGCCGGCCCTGCTCTTACTGGCCTGACTGGTTCGCCACAACACATGCAAGAGCCACTGCACAAATACGGGTACAACACCTCTTTGTTTCCTCCCCAACAGGATATTGTGTATACCAGTGCACCACATTCAACAGGAGCTGACGTCCGTAAGCTCGGCGAGCCTTCTTCTTTGCTAAAGGTGCCTGAACCCGGAACACAGTATCACGGCAACCTCAACCGCGAACCAGTACACCCCAGAGCAACAACTTCGCCGGCCGGTATAACTTCCCGCGAAACTGTCGGACCTCACCAGCGTGAATTGCAGAAGGAAGTCAAGCGTCTTCAGATTATGCTCAACGCTAGAGAAAACCAACTGGACTCCAAGGAAGCAGAGCTTCAGGATGCGTTGTCAAAGTTGAAGAATCAGCGAAAGCAAGGAGGCCAAGAACAGCAACCCGGAGATGATGGGTCTGTCTTGAGTAATTCTAGTCTTGAGCGTGCGAGAACGACAGCAGTAATATAGTTGCCCTCTAGGGGAAGGGAATCAAGCTGAATGCCATACGGAAACTTGTTGCAGTGTTTTGCTGTGATATGCAAGGCATCAAAATAACAAATAGAGCGGCAATAAGACCGCACACAACCTATTCCAATAACTGTGCTACCTACATAATTGTAAAACTTTTGTGATGCTGCTGCGTCATTTGCTTGCAGAAGTGATAAAACGACTCTTCAGGAGAAGGAGGCCGAGCTCAAGGCTATGCAAAAACGAGTTGAAGTGCTGCGTCGCGAACGGCAAGACCTGATGGAGCTGCTTCTGCAGAAGGAGCGGCAGACCGCCGTACTCGATGCTGTCGATCCATCTGCGAAAGAAGCATCGGCCGTGCAATTAGGCGTACAGGCAATTTCTATGGTCCAAGGGGCGTCTGAGCTGCGATCGAAGCTGGAATTGGCAGAGGCGGAAATAAAACAGCTTCGTGTAGGTCGAGAGGCAGCTGAGGAGTTGCAGCAAGACACTTTTGAGAAGCTCACGGATAAGCGCAAGGAGGCAGCAGAGCTTCTTGAGCTGCTTTCGCAGCGAGACATGAAAGTAGCCCGCGTCGAGGCCTACTTACAGCAGAAGACAAGGGAGCTTGAAGTCTTTGCAGCCCGCTCAAAAGAACGCTTGCAGAAGGAGCAGAGCAAGAGGGAAGAGGCTGAGCAAGAGCTTCGTGTAGCAGCTGAGCAGTGTAATGCGTTCAAAGCCATTTTGGCAAATCGAGATGAAAGGCTCATGCAACTTCAGGCAGAAGTGGTGCGGCGAGACACCCTACTTAAGCAATTGGAAGAACGAGTGCGTGTTTTGAGCGACGACCTTACAGGGGCCCACTCCCAGCTGCAACAGATGCTAAAGGCCATGGCCGCAAAAGATGCATACATGCAGGATCTGGAGGCACAGCTGCGGAAGAACGATACTGAGCGTCAGCTTGCCTACTTGACAGAAGTGTCGAAAAGCCGTAAACTGGCCCTTGAAACCCGTATTCAGCAAGAACTGTGCAGGGCCGCTCTAAATGAAAAGCGTGAAAAGTTGGCAGCAGCAAAACAAGACCTGTTTCGGAGCGAGTCGGCGATGGAAAGAATACGCAAGGCAATTGGGGCCGCTCAGACAACCGAAAATTGCTATGTGCGGTCGGCAGCTCTCCAGTCGCCTGATCTGCACAGTCACTCAACTGTGCCGCTGCATGTCCCTCATGCAGTCAGCGGGATCCCATCAGTTCCAGTAGAACACAGCCTCCGCACTATGGAAGCAGAGTTCGTGGTCAGCCAACCTTCTCCTCCAAACCCTTCACAGTTTGCACCTGCATTAAATCAACCGCTCGAGGCAACGATGAACCCTCCAAGCTCTAGCGAGTTGCCGACAAACTCAAAGCCACCGCAGTCTTCTTCCAAACTTCTATCATCTTCGGCATCTAGGACCTCAACGGCGGGATATGGCCTACAGTCCGAGCATTTTTGCCCACCGTATTCTGCCATTCCAGATGATCCGCTTGATCAGGCTGTTGCGCGTGTGTGCACACGTCCAGAGTATCGCTCTATTGCTGCTCATATTTGCAGGCTTGGCCCAGGCTCATATCTATGTTGCATGAACGAAGTTGCAATGGAGCTACAGCCAGACGGGAGTGTCATGGTGCTGCAGCCTGGAATGAAGAAATTACCCTTAAGTGCGTACCTTGACACGTTGCGGTCCACTGTAGAGGCAGGCCCGCGGACACAGGTATCGGCGCCTTCTGCATCGGTTGCTGCAACGGAAAGCGGCCATTCGAAGGCGAAAAAAGGCAACTAGTGCTGTGAGCTGATGCAGCTTTGTCTAACTTCTCACCAGTCCTACGGAAGTTTTTTTGTACCAGGTAACCCATCTAGCTCTGGGTCTTCCTTTTTACCCGCTCCCGAATGTGTATTCCTTAGAAAAACCAGTGGCTTCAACAGGACGTTCACCCACAGTCCCGCACCGTGTCATAATAGGGGTTCTATACTCCATTCGAGGTTCTTACCCTGTACAAGTAGTGAGAGTAAGCTAGACTGAAAGGAAGGCTCACATCTGCATATGCTTTCAAAGGTAAAAGTTATACGTTCATGAACAGCATTCTGGGTTCAAGCGTTGTGGCATTAATTTTGGAGGGGCCGCAGTGTCCTCTATTCACTTATCATCTTAGCGGCACGCATTATTCTACACACGTCAAGTTCATTCAAACCAACGGAGCCCAAATAACAGAATGGAGAACAGAGCTGGGTTTCCCATGTCCAGGAACTGCATGCCACTAAGCGCTGGGGCATCTGATTCCAGCTGGCGCATTTACATCTAGTAGAACATTCAAGAGATCAATAACACTAAGAACAGTTCCATTCTTCCAGTGAATCCATCTGTTTTTTGGATCAAGAAGGGCTCGGGCCCATTTAGACAGTTGATCTTCAACAATCTGCGTGATATCAGCAACTTCAACCGGGAAAATTCCCAGAACTTTTTCCTTTACAACAAGCCTGGAGACATGTGTGCGCAAAAAGCTTGCGTCATCTAGATACGGAAAGGAACTGTTGCACCTGACACTCATTTGAAGCATGAACTTAATGTCCTCTCCGCAACAGCCATCCGTGCCATCCCATAGGACTGGGCACCTCCCAGGATCCTCGCCATAGAAGCACCCGCCAATCCGTAGGGACAACGAAAGGGACTTAATTTTTCCCTTAATTGTCAACACAATCCTAAACACATGGCAGTGATACAACGACAACCATCGACGAGGACTAAAGCTGCATCTGACACTGGCTACCCTTCTCAACCCAAATTGATCTCAAACGGATGCCGGTAGTGTTTGTGCTTGCAGGCTAACAAATGCCACCAAACTGGCTCCATACGCTCCCCAACTAGTCGACGTGGCTCAGCGTCTCGCAGAGCCCCTGAGCCAGCCCCATCGCTGTTGCTGGGGCACACCCCTCCTGCTCGATGCTATCTAGGTTACCATGGGGGTACAAGTTCTAGTGAATTAGTACAGGCTTAATTGTGTAGCACTTCTGAGAGGTAGTGGCCATGTATTAAAGCCTCACAAATTACGGTAGACGCGAGCCCCATCTAAATGAGTATTTGCAGTGTAGGCGCACCGACCTGTCTTTCGGGGTGGCTTCAAAACGCACAGTTTGCAGCTCCGTTGTATTTAGGCCTGTGGCCCAACGGGCTGTAGCTTCGTACACCTTCGTCCGAATGTAGGCAAGTGGCCTCGATCCAGCGCATGGGGGTGGAGCAACATGGGCATCCGAAGAGCAATCACCGAATGACTGGGGCAGTACCTTCTCGAGCAGTGGGTTCATGTACTCCGTGAACCCTTGCAACTGCTTGTTCTACGGGCAAACGTCAGAAAAGATAATCAGGGTTATCGGAGTGCAAGACCACGTTGAAAACATAGTCACTGGAGAGGAAAAGCGTCGCAGCAGCTTGTGTGGTGAAGGGGCGACTCACAACTAGCCCGAGGTCAACATCCATAGTGTCAGTCGGCTTCAGCCAGATGGGCAATAGAAGAGCCACTGATGCACATATCCGAACGCAACCATGAAGTATTAATCCAAAAGAAGGGCTTCTACTTCTCCTGCTCCCCTTGCTGAAGTTGCAGATATCCGAATGCTCGGTTGGTGCGGTCACGACAGGCGGGTAATCCACTGCAGCACCGTCAGAAATTATTTCGGGACCACTGTGGTCCCCCCTACTGTCTCCAAGAAGATTTAGCGGTGGTTCGGGGTCTGCCCTTAATAATAGAGACAAACATGGGTTGTTGGTGGTATTCTTTTCATGGAATAATACATGCATATCCTGACATACACCTTCAAATGGAACTGCAAGCCTGTGTACCTGCGCGGCGCTCAGTCCCAGTGCGAGTACTGCCCAGAAGCCACTGAAGTTCCAAAAGAGCCTCTCTACGGCACTGGCAGGTTGCCCAGGAGGACGTTCCGGCAATCGTGCCCCCAAAAAGTCGATGTTGCTGGCTATCAAGTAGCATGTCAAAAGGCCAACACTTTGGACGTCAGGCATGGCTATGTCCCCAACGAATGAAGAAATGCTTGAGAGAGTCTTCGTGAAGCGCATGGCCTTTTGAGGAATGTCACCTGTACAATTGGGGCACCTTTCCGAAACATTCACTGGTATTGGACACTCTGGGGCCTGATCCGAACTCCGTGCAGCCCAGTACACAATACAGGCACTTGCCATGGTGCCTATGGAAGCAACGTACAAAATAAACGTCGCTATTAATGGAAACACAACAAGAATGAGACAGCCGTTCCACAAATGCCCCACAGAATACAGCCTCCAGAAGACATCACCCAAGGACATCACAGAGGTCTCTATTACGAAACCTCTTTGCTTGCCTGGGACTAAGTCGAGCTGCAAAACTGGCCGCACCCAACAAATTAGTGCAGCAAAAGCAGATATGCAAAAGCTACATGCTAAAAAAAACAAGCGCAGTAGGCACTCCGAAAAACAACACTTTGGAAGTGCAGATCGCAGGAAGGCACTTGACATATATATGGGCTCGTCAAGGGAAGTATTTCCTAAAAAACGGGCCAGCGAATGAGGAGACTCGTCAGCAAAACGTCCACCTCGAATACATGGACGGCGCGGGGAAGCCGATAAAGATGCGGGCATATATGCAACCTGTGCAGGTCGACGTGTACCGCTCGCCCAGACTGCGCTCACACCATCATTCCCTCTCACAGGGATGTTACGGATCCCCCTGTTGGCAGGTTGAGCACCAGGTAAAGGTGTGTAGCCTGGAAGCTCAGTCGAAAACTCGGGCGAGAGGTTCACTGAGGTGGGGTGGGAGCCTCCTAGTGACAGAGACTCAGCGTAGGCGGAGGCCCGTTGTCGGAGGCACTGGGAGCAGCAGTGGAATCCGCTGCTTTGCGGATTCTCCGCTGATGCTGGAAAAGAAAACATTGGCAGCCTTCTACCCGGAAAGGCTGTTGAGTCTTCTGAAAGATTTACTTGTGTGGTGCACCCACTACAGGCGATATCTCCAAGCATGCTTGTTCTCATGCATGACGGAAGCAGGGGACTGCATAAAGCGACATGAAACCGCCCGCAACATTCCGTCAGCTTGCGCCTTTCCAATGTTTCCCAGTAGCAGTGGCACAGCCACTGTGTAGTAACGACTGACAAGAGGGAATATGCTTGATACGCTCCAGCTGCAAAGAGGGGCTCCGCAGAGACTCCGACGAAATTGATGAAGCTCACCAAGATGATGGTGGAAAACACGTCCACAAGCTGATACTTAGCAACTACACGCAGTGCCGTAATTATCTTTAGGGGCAAGGAAACTGAGTACGCCCACCGACGACAGCAGGCCGAAATCACTAGAGTGGCAGTAATCAGTGCGAACTTGAGAAGTGGTATAACAAACGAAAATACAAAGATGCATACGAGAGGAACATAATCGCCCTGACCTAATAAAAGATGGAGCAATCCTGGCAGAGATAAGTCATGGTCTCCTGTTTGACCTTCGAAAGGCCCAGGGCCTCCACCTGCAGTCGGCCACCACAAAAGACAAACGGTATCATGCTGAAACAAACCCAGGAGAGCCACTGGAGCAAGAAGGAGAGCAATTATGCTCTACAACAAAGTGGACTGTATAGAACAGTCGTACAGAACCATGATACCAAGCAGTGCGCCTCAGGCTGGATCTCTGGAGCCCTCTCGTTTCACGTTGGGGTGAACCAAACATTTTTATAGCAGGGTTTCCTTATGGGGTAAGCTCACCCGTAATTCTCACGATTGGGGCGCTAATGCCATATATGTAAAGAATGAAAGCCGACGACAGCAGCGTTGCTCCTAGTGCGTGCTTTAACTTAGAGGAAGGGGAGAACTTAAGATGGCGCCGATCCATTTTCAATGGCCCAGCCAAATTTGCCCCGTTGTCATAACAGAACAGAAGCTATGCTATGCGCATTGACGAGGCAGTACAAAACTGCGAACTTAAAACTATCGTAGTGGAATACGGGCTGGAGTTGACACACCCCTGAGTACATCCGAGTATGAACAGCGGGAATACACTTAGCGACGGCAGCGCTCAGGGGAAACGCTGCAAAAAGAGCAGTAAAACCCGTGTAACAGGAAGCAGCCCTAGTGGCTTCATTGTTCTTTTAATGGAGCCCCCATATATGGCTGTAAAGAGGCCGTCCTGCTATAATTTCATGCTCTAGACAAGAAAGTAAACATATTTCTGGTGTTGAAAAAAATAATACGAGCTTGGCAATGTGGGCACTGTCCCTCATCCTAATAGTGGACCACTGGGCAGCCCCGACAGCAACCCGTACCCTAAGAGCCTAGCATTCATAGACCCGCACGACATGATTGCACGGCAATACACGTATACTGAATACAAATATTCTTAATAGTTCTTTGAATTTCTGTTCATGAACTCATTTCCGCCATCCTGCCAGCGGGGTTGGGATCCATGCTGTTGATGGCAGACGACGCAAGATGCGCAGCCTTTCAGCTGTTCGCTGCGAACAAGAATTGAAGAGGCGCATACCATCCAACGGTTGAGCTTGAGCCTAACATGCGCCGGCCCGTAGGTTTACCAGTGCAAGGGATGCCATAGGAAATGGACTCCCGTAATGAGTAGAGCGAGCGCCCTTGGCGCTTGCGTGTTGCAGAAAGCACTAATATTCGTCCGTATTATCAATGCATTGTACAGAGTGCAATATTTCCTTTGTACTAATGCCAAGAAAGTACTCTGTCGGTGTGTTGCGTCTGCGGATAAGCTGTGGGTAATCCGCGAGATATATATAGAGAATATGTCTATGTAGAGATATAGATACAGAGTTGTGCCCCACTTCAAAGCTTATCTCAGCTGGCGCATTGCTAAGACGGATAATTTTTGTATTATATACGCAAACTGTTCAGTAGAGTGGGGCATGGGCAGGAGGATTGATTTTCGGCGATGTGCAACAAAAGCTGCAGCAGCAGCGTTGACAGCAGCATCAGCAGGAGCTTTGACAACAGCACGAGCATCAACAGCAAAAACAGCACTAGAAACCACAGAAGCTGCAGCGCCAACAGCGGCTCCAGCACCAACTGCAACGGCTGCTGCTTGAGCAGCAACAGCACAGCGGCAACGACACAAGCAGTTAACACCATTGTTAGTGCTTGCCACAACAACAAGGCATTCTCCCGAGTTTATTCGCCCTCTAAGCATTGATGATCATTAGAAGAAAGCTGGCGGCTAGGAGAGTGCGAAGAAGAACAGCAGCAACGGCAGCAGCAAAGTTAACGAGGCCGCCAGGGGGAAGGAGTACGCCAGTCCACTACCCAGCACCATAGAGTACTGAAGGTGCCTTGTACATTTAGTATGTACGCTGTTTTGGGACATAGGGGTTGCCTATCATGCTCATGTGTGAAAAAGGAGGGTGTTTTGCGGTTTCGTCTCATGCAGCTTCGGGTCTTTGGCTACGCTTTCATGCCTGTCTCCAGTATTGCAAAATACTCCGGGCCGCGTCTATCCAGCCAAAATAATTGAACGAGTGGGGCTGATGAGTTTGCAAAGCATTACAAAGGCAATCAATTAGGCAGGTTGATGCATCGGAGTACTCACCCCGGTGCACCAAACTGCCTAGTTGAGTTTAACCCATCATCGATGGCTGCGCGGCCGAGGCGCACGCCTCACGTACTCAACAGACAACCATGGAATGCAGCCACGCATCTTTGTTCCTTTTTCAGTGAATTTGACAAGGGAATAAGAGCAAAGTAGGAAGGATTGGGTTTTTGTTTTGGATACGATTGCACTGCATTCACCGGCAGCCGACAGAGCGAAGCACCGAATGGAACGACGTTGTTCCTGCACGGGATTCAGGGCCCCCTTTCTAAAAGACAGCATCCGGCCGAGCAGGGGTCTTTCCAGAAATATCCAGCGGACATGCGCTTCAGCCTTAGCTGAAGTTCGTTCTGCATATTGAATTCTTCATGGCAGGGCTACTGCATCATACCTTAGCTAGATGCGGAATAAAGCTGAGGGATATGCAGATCCTACTTTGTTACTTATTATTCGCAAGGGAGCACATTAGGTACTAATATATTTTCAGTTCTGAGCCCCCCATGGTGATACATTCGCAACGGAAACCTAGGCAATCTCTGCTTAATTGCGCTTAGAGATGCAGCGAGATTACCCATTCATATACATCTTGCATAGCAACGCCGTAAAGGAGCTGTGCCGTCCTGATGCTGACAGGGGCCGTGCTGGCTAAGCGCCAGGAAATGCGAAGCACGCTCTTCGCAGTACTGCATAGTGCCCGGTCGTCACGACAAACTCATGCGTGTCTACCTGATATAACTGTCGCATGCAGCAAGCACGTGGTGAGAGGTTCGCTTTCCTGAACTCAGTGCAGTACTCGGTGAAATCGAACGGAAGTACAATAGAGGCACAGGATCATGCATCATATATTTTCCGAAGCCCCCCCTGAGGTCAGTCACAGCACTGACTTCGCATATTTATAGATGCGAAACATACGTAAGAGAAAGCTGCTGAATAGTATTAGCAGCAAGTCCACATGCTCAATGTTTGGCTGCTATCTGCGTGTCAGATTTCCCTTATTTATGCCAAAACGGACACGTGCTTTGCTTCCTTGTGTGCTTGGAGGAAGTGTGCGAATGCAAAATTGCCAAATGCAGATAAGGCAACCTCAGGCTGATGATTATGGCTTCGTGATGCTGCTAGGTAGCAGATGGAGGTATAACTCCTGCCCGTATGTACATTCCAGATGGCTGCTCGTGCGTACTGCGTCTCATTGAAACCAGAGCCTCTGTGTGACTGTGGGAAAACTGACTTGCGATAAAGGTCTGGTATCGGGCCATACAGTAACAGTAGCCATTGTGCAACAACTGCTTTCATTCGCTTAGGGCGACATCTCAAAGGCATGCGGCTGCCCAGATCTGTTATCTTCAGTTGTCTGCGGTCTGCAAAAAGCAGGGCAAAGGCAACTGCGGCGTATGCTCCTGCACTACGCGCAACCGCTAAAACTGCCTTTCACCGCTACAAACTCGAAGGCTCTTTGGTTCGCCCATCGCTGCCATACAACGGCAGCGTGGCATATCCATTTTCTCCTGCAGTGGGGAGGGCGTGGAGCTCTGCGAAACTACCGTAGGTAGAACTACAGCACAAACGCGTTCGAACAACCACAATGCCCTACTGAACTGCGAATTTGGCTCATTGCTACTACAAAGGTTAGCAAGGACGCCTGCTTCAAGATAGTTCCAGCAGGTCGGAGACCCTCCGCATCAGCGTCTAAACATGTACTCAAGCAGGGGCACCCTTACACCCGTTACCAAGAAGCGCTGATTGCGCATAAAGTCCCCTCAGGTGTGAAAGTGCTGCGAAGCACCAGTCTGATGTTGGTCAGACGCGTACCCCACTTCATTGGGCGTGTGAATGCAATAATAAAATTGCGGAAAACGACACATACTGAATGCATGCGCCCGAAGTAATAGCGGCGCCAAAGTGCACAGTGTTCTCAACAACTGTTGACTGGTGCTTCTTATAACAGTCTGGCAAACTATGAGGTCATGCGTTGGCACACCACGGTGACACAACAAATGGTTTAATGCAGTCAGCGAACCTGATCCACAGGCGCAGGTAGCACGTGCAAGCACACTCTGGACACGACATGCAACAGAACCACACGGGCTCATAAAGCCTATCCTTGAAGAATAAGCCCAAAAGAGTATGTCCTTCAGGATGTGGTTACACTTGGGGGAATCCACCACACTACGCACGGCAAGATTTCCCGGGGAGGCGCAACAACGAAAACCTCCAAGCACACTTAGCAAGCAGTCGATGGCATGATGCAACCTGTAAAAAAAAATGCATCCATACTGAGGCAGTCCTGCGGTTGTAACCGCTTAATCCGGGGAGTGGTCACGCATTTCGCTCCGTGAAGTCGTTGCGCCACATCTTTGCCTCTCTGTACCCGATGACGAAACGTTGGAGCCAGGCAATGCCTCTACAACTTGATTGCTGCGCGAACCGGACGAGGCCGAACCGGCCATGCTCCCGGACGTCGTTACTGTCTGTTCAACTCCCATTCGGTCCCTGTTCTGAGGGTTCTCATCGTTATTAACCAAATCTCCAACAGCCCCAATATCCAACCGCCGAATTTCGTCAGCTGCAGCACGCAGTATATGAGTCAGCCTCCGTGCCAGCAAATCAAACTCATCTTTCGAAACAGTCACATAGCCCTCCCTAAACGGAATCTTCGTTTGATGCATGACAGTGTCAATCGCCACTGAAAATGCTTCTCCCTCCGAAACGTCCGGTAGCGGACTGCCGACGGCTACACCCTCTTCCAATAATGGAGGGTTCCATAGTTGCCCAAGTTTAGGCTCCTCCAGGGAGCCTTGTACTGCGCCGGCGGCAACAGGTTTCTGTGGTCTATCCACAGCTTCCCCCTCGGAAATCGCTGCGTTTTTGTTTGGCAAGGGGAGAAGACTGGGGGCGGTATATTTCCTGTCTGTTTCCCCTTGCACATCGAATTCCGCTGGCAAGGCCGAACTCTTCGATCCTTCCGTACTATCAACACCAGGACGCTCCCCAGAAGCAGAAGACTGAAGAGCGGGAGCACAACTAGCCGGCGACATCGACGACCTCTGTGATGTAACGCTGGCAAGCGGCTGCACCTGAGTTACGTAATCGTTCTTCAGCAGACAAAATGTTGAAGCATCAAGCAAAGAGCTGCCACGTGTTAACGGCACAGCTTGCGAAGCACATGCAGCTTGTAGTACGGGTTCATCATCTGCCACTCGAAGCGGCTCCTGGCTTCCAAGCAGGCCTTTCTGTGAGGCTACTGCCCCCGTCTGTGCCCCTGGCAGGCAGACAACACTCCTGCTGTACGTTGAAGTCGCGGGCTCTTGGTGTGATGGCGGAGCAGACCCACGTTGAACTTCCCCTACTTGTCCCCTTTCTTTCACCAAAGGCGCCTCCGTTGTTTCCCTAGTCCAAACCACCTTCTGACGATCTTCCATGACCTCGACACTCACTGACTGTTGGTGGCAGGGGAGCAAGTAGTGGGAATCAGAGCTGGCTCGCCGCGGACACCCAATGCTAGAACAGCAGGAAGAGCCTCCAGTAGGCGCTCGTCGGTCGTCCTCAGAGCTCCGTATTTCTTTGCAAGACGAACTTGCCGGGATAATCAGGCGGCTGGCATGGACTGACATTCGGTGACCGTCAGTTATCTGTACTGTATCTGCGCATTCTCGTTCCACGGCTGTTTGCGCCACTGGTTGGGTTTCAACGACAGCCTGCTTGTTGCTGGCTGCGCTGGCCTGCGGTGACCGAGCAAAATGGAGCGGCTTACAAACAAAAACATTCAGTGGCTTAGGATAACTACTGGATTCCTCATGGCTCATGGCTTCACGTCTGCTCATTCGAGATGCTACAGTGGTATCGACAGCTCCAGAAATCGCCACAGTCTGCTGTGTCTCCGACGTGACTACCGTGGAAACTACCCTGTTCCCCGTCTCCACTTCCGCCGTAGTTACAGCGCGAATAGAGGCTTCCCCCGTTCGCAACGGCAAAGATTCGTGATCCTTGGACGAAGAGCGCAGCGTGCTGCAGCCGCACGATTTTAGAGGGGATCCGTGCAGGCTTCCAGAATCGGCAGTCCTCTGGCCAGAGATGGCATGACTGAAACCATGCTCCGAGGGTATAGACACCTTTGCATCATGCTTTGCGGCAATCTCTGGAATCGGCACAAGAGTCCCTGGAGAATGAAAAGCCTTGCTTTCTTTGCCCACGGGTGCCAAGGTTTCCTGGAGGGTAGATCTGGTACTGATACTGGATGTTTCTACCCGACTTTGAAACCCTACGCCTGGATTGTGCTGCTGCGCGACTTCGCTCTTCCAAGAGTTTTCTATATACAGCCACTCACGCCCAGCAGAAAATGCATGGTCTTCGCAATGCCCTAGTACACGCCGAGTATTCCCAATCACCGCCGAAGTTGGCTGTAGGCCAAACAGAGGTGACTCTGTCATACCGCAGAAACCCACTGACTCCGCCAGACGCGGGCCAGATAGTGTCCGTCCCGAGTCCGCGAGGCCAGCAATGCCTTTGCCAGCAAACGCGGTCTCTGCAAAGCTCCTCCCCCGTGGCAAGGAGAACGAGACCGAGCCCACTCCTGATTCTACTGGCCCCACTCCCTGCGAGCTCTTCTGAATGGTGGGTTTCTTCTGCTCGCCAAATCTTGTTAAAACTCCAAGATTCGCTAAGCACCTCCCTAAGAGGTCACTTGATGAAGCCCGGGGCATACGAATTTTGATTATCCCTTCAACTTTTCGTCGGATTTCCTTTTCAAGCTTGTGATGCCTAAGTAGCAACTGGTCTATTTGCTGGCGCCATGGAGCCCACTCAGCTTCCCAAGCCTCCCAATGTAATTCAGCTTGTTGTCGGTCTTCCTCGGTGTGGAAGAATGCACACTTGTTAATATACGGACACAGACCCGTGTCCGCTAGAGCCATCTGGCACTTCTGCGGGATCGCAACACCGACAAACTCCCACAGAGAAGCAGAACCTCAACCTATGACTGGCTCCAACGGTCGCAGTTGCACTGGTGTATGGCACTTCCCAAAGCTAGTCCAGACGGCTTGCCAACACCGAGAGTTCACAAGCACACACAAAAAAGAAGCATAAAGCGGATGCAGAAGCACCGGCAGCACTAAAGCCAGAAGCATGGCCCTCTTTCGGCAGCGAAGTCAACATACTTGCGTCTTATATACAATCGGATGGAAAATCTTCTCAAGTTTCGTGTGTGCCAACGGGCAAACGCCATCGCAGCACCTGAAAAGCAGCGTACTCATTTCAGAAAGGAACGTCACTGAAAGACATCCTGTGATAAAACACCTAGCAAGGTTTCGACCTCATGCGGGGAAAGCTGAGAGGCGTGCCAAACCCAGTATATGCAGCAACATCTTCTTTGTACTTTGGGCAGATGCAACATCGCTCCCTCTAGTAAATGTGCACATGGTCAAGCGTTCAATTGGGCTCTAAGCGTGCAAAACACTAGTCTATTCTAGGTGACTGATAGAGGTCCTCACTGTCGAGAGAACGGGCAATCCACGGGGATATAAAAATGGACGTATGGATCACGCCTATCAAACTTGGAGAGTTCAAAAGGCGATGCGCGTAGTGGGTCGAAATGCCGAGTGACTGGCACGCCTGTGGAGGCAGCGGTGGATGAGGTGCCTGCCCTGGGTCCATAGGATCCACTAGCGCCGGGCTGGGTGGTGGATGCCTGCACAACCGGGGTAGGGGGGGAGGCCGCGCGGCGCTGAAACGTACCGATTGATGCTTGTCGATCGGGCATTACAGAGCGACCTAAGCACAGAGAGAATGTATGCATAAGAAGACACAATGAGAACCTAGTTACACATCCTGGGGCCCTTCCTAGCAAGCAGCTCTCTTGGGAGGCCTGACGGGCCCAGTCGAAGCCCACCTCTTAGATGCGCGTCCGCGTACGTCACAGAGGAGCTCCCCCGTAGCGTTGTGCTCAGGGAGGGCAGCCCTTCCTCTGAGACACCGTATGACAGAACACCTGCAGGGGCAACATCAATGTCATGAGAAAGATGGTTAAGAGCTGAGGGGCTGCGGACCGAAGAGCCACTACCCATGGATAATGAAGCTGTAGAGGAACCAACCGTCCCACGGCGCCCTCCACAGCATGCCCAGCTAGGGATGGGTATTCTTTGTTGGCAGAATAAAACATCTACGCTTCTCGCAGGGGAAGCGGTGCTGAACTGCGACGCCGATGAACTCGGCATGCCCAGGCTCCCACATGGCGAGCCCCAGCTGGAACCGGATGTACAGGACACCGTAGAGACTCTGTGGAGTGGGTCATAGGACGCTGCTTTCAGCTGCTGGCTCCATGAGACTGGTTTGGGATTAGCCATGTTACATTTGCCGTAATCCTGGCCTGTGAGAGTTTGGCCGTGAAGGGGCAGACCTGCAGAGCCTGGGTCTTCCCTGCGGATAGCCTCGGCCAAACCGGGTAGCTGCCACTGTTCCTCTAAGCTTATTGTGAAGCCCCTAGATCCCCCAGAGGGCCTTGAGAGCTGCGGGCCCAAGGACCCATCGGGGCGCCTGGGTGGGAGAGGGGCATCGGCAGACTGTTGCTGCTGAAGACGATCCATAGTGGGTTCCCTCCAAAATAGCCTTCGGAACGACAGGGGATTCTGAATATTCCGTAATCTTCAAACACTGTCCAGGGATGAGCAATTTCACTCGGGCGCAATTGACGAGTTGGGGTGTCGGCGCGCTGCTTAGGACGCGTAGGCAATTGAAAATTGACCGGAGGCCGAGACCTCAGTACGCTGCGGACCAAGTGGTGCCTAATAGGCAGAAAAACACGTGAACAAACAACTTGCCCTTGCCGGTGTCGGCTTTGTGTCTTTGTCTACTGTACCGGTGAGCCCTTGAGAACGGGAAGGAGCAGCACCCTACAGGCACGTCAAGGCTACACGGGAAAGGACCAGAACGTGTCCAAAGGCAAGTGTTTTCTACTGTTTTTGTGCAGAGAAGCACATAAGTTTGGCTTGAGAGGCCCATGAAGGGAGGAGACAAGCCAGCGTTTCCAAAGCTTTAAAAGACAGAACGATTGCCC
>CAJFCZ010000158.1:0-23592 GCA_904066245.1 Eimeria sp. OTU-Y
CAAGAAGCATAGGCATAGTGGCCGTTCTTTGAGCGTTTCCTTTGCAGTGTTGTCGAGGTTATAACGTGTGAAATTGGTTTGGATTTATTTGGGTTGGAGCGCGTTTGCAGAAGGGGAGCAGAGGTAAGGGGGAACTTTGCGATGTTGGCGACGCCAGGGCAAGTGTTGGCGCCTGGGAATGATAGGAGGGGGACACCGAAGAAATCAGCAGCAGGGCAGCAGCGTGGTGAGTGTATTTGAGTTGTTTACTTACGGGCTGTTATCGTTTGGAGATTAGGTATTGCGGTGGTTTGCATTCGGTAGACTGGTGCTTGTTGTTTGGCTTGTGTGGCAAAATGTAGCCTGGCGAGTGGATGCGGAGAAAAGTGTCCGAACCAGGAATTGAACCTGGGTTTACACGGCCACAACGTGTTGTCCTAACCTCTAGACGATTCGGACCAGCGGTCCACAGACGCGGCGCGGTGGGTGTGGCACCACTAGCAGATAGTCAGCAGGGCTGTGTGTTGATGAGGGACAGACGTAATTTGCTCATCAAGGTTCGTCAGGACGAAGGACCGTTGTAGGTATAGGTGCAAACGGGAGAAAGGTTTTGCGAATGAATGCTTTGGGCGATTGTGATTATGTGGAGGACGTGCATGCGTTTGAGAAATTGGCAAGGCTATTTGGAGAGCGTGGCTGTAGACGGAGGTGACCCTTGGTCCGAATCGTCTAGAGGTTAGGACAACACGTTGTGGCCGTGTAAACCCAGGTTCGATTCCTGGTTCGGACACTTTTCTAAGTAAATATATAGCATTGCACTTTGCGGTTGCATGCTTGTGCTCGTCCGCAACGTACTTGCTGATTTCCTGACCAGTCGAGACAGCGGTGCATAGAAGGAAGCGGTTGCGTTGGCTCGCGAAAGTACACACGGAAAGGCCTCGTCTGTTGAACAGAAGCAAGGGTGCTTTGCAGATAGGAACCTGATGGGACGTATGTAACAATGAAACCGATGACGAGACATGCTTCGCCAAGAAATGCTTTCAACGACGGCGATTATATGTCGGCGCTGGCTCCGCTAGAGAAATTAGCAGGGATGTGTGGCGAGAGTGGCTGTTGACGGAGGTGTCCCTTGGTCCGAATCGTCTAGAGGTTAGGACAACACGTTGTGGCCGTGTAAACCCAGGTTCGATTCCTGGTTCGGACACTGTTGGGGTAGAATAACGGCATGAAGCTGGTTTTTTACTGCAACAACGTATTCGCCTAATCTCCAGACGATTCGAGTAAGCGCTCGAAAAGCATGACATTTTGGGCGTGCGTTACGCAAGAATAGAATAGCGAAGACACCGACATGTTGAGCAAAGGCACGGATGCGTTCCAGATAGGAGTTCGATGATACAGTTATAACCGTGACCGCAAGCCCTAGACAGGTTTTTCCTAAGGAATTTATTTTCCTACTGTCACTGTGTTCCTGTCGCAACTGCACTCAAGAAGATAGCACCCAAGTCTGGAACGCTACCTGTTGACGGAAGTGACCCTTCGTCCGAAACTCCGAGATTTGGAGAAAACTATGTGGGCATGTAAGCCCAGGTTCAATCGCTGGTTCGGAGACCTTTTCGCAGAACGCTGGCATTGCATCTGCCTCGCTTAATGTTAATGCCCACCAGACCACGCAAATCGGGGAGTAGGCGTCTGGACAGGTAAAAGGTGTGGTGTCAGCGACAGCTCCTGGCCTGCTTCTTTCTCACGGGCTCCGGCGGTGGTCTTTTTGGGATCGTCGGGGATTCGATTCGGTCAGACGGTGCTTGCCCACGGCGCAAGGTCCAGGAGGAGCACTGCAATCTAGATGGCAGCTGTGTGTGCGCTCGTGCAAGTGCAGAAGGCAGTAGGAGCAACCCACACTACGCATGTTGCTTTGCTTGCATATTTGTGGTCCACGTGTACTGTGCTCTTGTTGGGGGGGTTTGTAAGTTGCCGGCAGCTAGTTCGCAGGAGTGGCATTGGCAGTTGAACGTATGCGGTACAAATAGATTCCACGAGTGGAAGCACAATATTGGGCGGAAAAAAAATTGTTGGGCGGAAGCACAATGTGTCCGAAGAAGGGATCGAACCTCATCCTATATGCCCACAGCCTTTGCCTCTAACCTCCAGATGATTCGCAGCAGTCCACGACCACAAATCTTTGAGCGTGGCGGCGCAAGCAAATAGCAAGCACCTTTACGTATTAAGCAGGAGAGGGCGTGACTCGCCCATAGTAACTATATTGTACCGGGTTAATGGTGGTGGTCCTCAGCCACGCAAGCGTCAGGTTAAATACGCATGCCTACCCCATATGCATACTGTTCGCTCTCAAGGTGACGAAAATATTACCTAAGAGCTTTTTTTGCCATCGACTACTTCTCGATTTTTCATGGGGACCAGGTCGTCATCTATGGCTGGAATGCGTCGTCTACAAATTGATGCTTCGTTCTTCTGACCGTAGTTGTGCTTGTTCATATTCGCTGTGCGCGGGCGCCACTGATCAATGTTTGTTCTAGTTCGCGCCTGCGAGTTGCATTGGGAAGACGATTGACCAGCAGAAATATCCACATGTGGTCCGGGTGTTCCGAATTGTTAATTCCTGATATTTTCTTTGCACTGGTGGGATTTGTTGTGGAAGAGCCTAGTAGCGCAGCTGAGTTTAAGCAAAATGCTAGGAAGTGTCCCGGGCAGCAACTCCAGTGTTGCATGTTCACAACTCTCACAAGGAATATGGAAAAAAAACGTGATAACGCTACATGTGATGCCTTTACACAATCCCCATGCTGTTGTTCATGCAGATGGCCAATAAAAGTAGGAAGTACAATTACCCTGGTGTAAATGCGCGTTTAAATTGAAAGTTTTTCTGCGCCGCATCAGGCACACAAAATATTCACTTTCAGCGGGATGACGCCAACGCCTCCTTAGCTTAGTGGTAGAGCGTCAGTCTTGTAAACTGAAGGTCGTGGGTTCGATTCCCATAGGTGGCTTGGTGAAGTTTTCTTTGCAAAAGACACACTCAGGTTGGAGGTGTATCACGATACCTGTACATCCAGAAGGACCAATGGTCGCCTCCTTAGCTTAGTGGTAGAGCGTCAGTCTTGTAAACTGAAGGTCGTGGGTTCGATTCCCATAGGTGGCTTTCTAAAAATTTCCTTGCAAAGGATACATTCAGGTTGGAGATGTATCACGATACCTGTACATCCAGAAGGACCAATGGTCGCCTCCTTAGCTTAGTGGTAGAGCGTCAGTCTTGTAAACTGAAGGTCGTGGGTTCGATTCCCATAGGTGGCTTTTTAAATTTTTCCTTGCAAACGATACATTCAGGTTGGAGGTGTATCACGATACCTGTACATCCAGAAGCAGGATTGGTCGCCTCCTTAGCTTAGTGGTAGAGCGTCAGTCTTGTAAACTGAAGGTCGTGGGTTCGATTCCCATAGGTGGCTTAGTGGAGTTTTCTTTGCAAAAGATACCTTCAGGTTGAAGGTGTATCACGATACCTGTACACCCAGAAGGACCAGTGGTCGCCTCCTTAGCTTAGTGGTAGAGCGTCAGTCTTGTAAACTGAAGGTCGTGGGTTCGATTCCCATAGGTGGCTTGGTATTCATTTGTTTACGTTTAGAATGGGTGTTCATCAGCATACCTGTATACATTGAGCTACTATGAGCTACTATTTCTCGCCTCCTTCGCATAGTGGCAAAGCGTCCGTCTTACAAAATGAAAACACTAGGTTCGTTTCCGATTGGCGGCTTGGCAAGCATCTCCTTTTTACAATGTCCAGCTTGGATGTAGGCTGCGCAGTCAAAATCAGGTATCCTGAGCTCGGTCGGGTATCAGGATACCTGATCTCCAACGCTCTTTCCTCGCCTCCTTAGCTTAGTGGTAGAGCGTCAGTCTTGTAAACTGAAGGTCGTGGGTTCGATTCCCATAGGTGGCTAAGAATTCTTCATTGTTTAACGGAAGACTCAACAATGCAGTGACACCAGGAAACCTGTGTGCTTAGAGGCGTGTCCTACAGCCTCCTTAGCTTAGTGGTAGAGCGTCAGTCTTGTAAACTGAAGGTCGTGGGTTCGATTCCCATAGGTGGCTTTTAAGGGATCTGCCTTGATCTATGCAGTTTTTAAAGACTTTTTATATTTGTATACAGGAGAGCACTTGCAACGAAGAATTATGTGGAAAGACTACTCTCTGTGCATTTCTATTTGGACTGGTTCGATGCTAAGCCCCAGTGACCGTCGTGCGACCGCCGGTAGGCGGCTCTAGGTGTCTTTCAGTTGTAAAATTAGCATAATTGTTTTCACTCCATCTTTTATTTATTTTGCTTGGAAGGTTTAAGGACTGTGCATAGGAAATTGGCTGACGCTTTGTGATTTTGCAAGACGCGGACGTGCATTCTGGGGAGGGAGCCACCGGCTAGGAGCCAAAGAAAGGCAGCCCTTGTGAGGCCCCATTCATCAGGCTGCTCCTGTCTCTTCGCACAGCGATCTTGTTGAAACTCTAACCGTTGGCTTCCTTGTATGAGCAGGGTTTCTGTCCCTTCCTCACTGCTGCAGGGCCCACGTTGCCTGTGGCTGCCCTGTCCTACACAGCGATTGTACCAGCCCCGCTGTGCAATCCTTCTCCCTCTTCCTTTGGTTGTAGTAGCTGCTGCAACTGTCTTCTGAGACCACTTGGAGGGTATAATGATGGACGCCGAGGGCACTGTGGGGGCCCCGCCTGAGCCTCCACAGGCAGCACAGCCAGTGAAGAACGTTGCAACTTCGGCTCCTAGCAATGTGGTTCTCGAACCTAACGGGACTGCGCACACGTATACAGAGGAGAAGGTTGTGGAGATGGTGCGCAGCCTCAACCTCCCCGCCTGCGCCAACGGAGGGCAGGCGTCAACCGCATATGCAAACGCATACCTCACTAATTTCCAGAAGGATCCGAGCGCCTGGAGTATTTGCATCTCCATTTTGAACAAGCACAGTCATCGGCAGCACCAACATCAGCCACCTTCAAGCTGGTCTCACTCCCTGGAGCTCCTTCACTTCGTCACCCAGACTCTGGCCGCCCAGGCGCGGGCAGGTTTCCCTCAGCAGCTTTCGGCCCTCTTGAAGGCACAGGGGGCTTCAGCAGTCTCTGCAGCTGCTGAGGGTGCTAGCTCAGTGGAAGCGGCATCTCAGGTGTATGCAGAGCTGCGGGATGGTTTGCTGCATCTTGTATTTGCATTCAGAGATGCCCCCTTACCCGCCCTGCGCCAACTGTGCATCGCGCTCTCTTCGGCGCTCATCTTTGGCGCCTCTGCGGCTGAAGGGGCCTCCACAGCAGTCTCCAGAAATAGGGATGGGGGTCTCCAGCTGGGCCCCGTGTTGCAGGCCCTTGGCCAGAAGGCAGGCAAGGAGGGTTTCTTGCCTCTGCTGGAGTTACTTGTCTTACTCCCTGAAGAGTTGTGCACGAAGCGGTAAGTGTGAAGGCTAAATCTCGGGTCTAGGGTTTGTGGTTCTGGATGGAGGGCTTAGGGTGTCTGCTCAGCTCCCCGCGGTGTGCGCTTGCCTTCAGCATTGCCCTACCGGAGGACCGGCGGTTGCCTTGCCTCGCAAGCTGCATCAGCAACAACTCCCTACAAGTGCTGGAGACCGTAGAAGCAATATTTGTTCAAGCTCAGACAGCCCTAGAGGCAGGAGTGCCTGAAGAGAGGTCCCTCTGGCTAAGCGTGTTGCATGCAGGTTAGGCGCCTACTTCTCTCCACCGCGCAGGAGGCAGTACTGTAGAGGGGCCATTCTGGCCCATCAGGTGGTCGAGCAGCAACTACAGAAGCAGCGGCATTGTTTCATCTCAGTATTCTCCCTCCTGATGCACCTGCTGATGTGAGTGTGCGGTTTTGCTGCTGTTTCTCAGCTGTCCGGGCAATGCAGTCGTGGCTGTCGGCCATTTGCTGCTGGGTGCAGCAAGTTGATACGGAACAGGGCAGCCAACATATGCAGCCGCAGCAGCAGCAGCACGGGCCCTGGGGTCTCTCGGCTTCCTTGGAGGCGTTGTCTCTGTGCCTCCAGCGGCTGTCAGGGGGAAGGATTTTCGCGGCTCTGTTGTGCGGAGTGATCGCAGAGAATTCAGAAACTCTTCAGCTCTCTACGGAGTGTGTAGTGGCGATCATTGCTGCTGCATCGCTGCTGGAGGAGTCCACAGCAGCAACGGCAGCAACAGCGAAGAATGGCAACGCTCTCGGCTTCAGAGAAGACCCCACTAAACGCAACTCCCCCGTCGAGGGGAGAGAAGGCAAAGACGCCGTCACTCGGTCACTTGTCGCTGCGATTGTGAAAGCTTACGGAGATGGCTGCACCGCGGCACTGACTGCAGCAAGAGGAGTAAGGATATGTTGCAGCACGTGCCGCAGGAGGCGGCTACTTGCAGTTGCCACAGCAGCAGCAGCAGCAGCACTTCCTGGGTGTGCAGCGCCAGCTCAATTGGAGTATCATGTGTCGCTCTTCACACTTGCTGAATCGGGATATGTGGGTGGTGTGCTGCTGTGCTGCGTTACAGCAAGCGCGCGGAATAGCAGCGTTTGACCTGGAGCGGCTACAGGTGTTTGCATTGGGTCTTACTGAGCTGGCGAAGGTGCAGATTCCACGGCTCTTGGTAGACTTGGCAGAGGAGGAAGCGAGGCTGGAGGAAGGAGAGGCGGGTATTAGGGAGGGAGAGGCGGACAGGGCCGTATCGCTTTCTCTGCAGCCTGCTATAGAGGCAATCTGCGAGCTGCCGCGCACCCTGCTGCAGCATCCTTCCTTAGAGGTGAAGGAAGTTGGCGTGGCTTTCTATCGCAACCTCCTGAACCATGTAGTTGTCCTGGTCGAGGAGGAAAGGCGTCTTAGCGCTTGGCGGGACCACTTGCGCAACGAAGTAGCAGCAGCAGCCGCGTGCGGCGTCGCCGGCGCTGTTGACCCTGCTGGAAGTAAGAATGGCCCAGCAGAAACTCTGGCTGAAGTAGAGCGCAGGTACGAGCGCAGCATCGACGCCTTGGCTCTAAGAGAGCCCGTGCTATCCCGTATATTTCAGCCCTTCGCAGAGGCAGCAGTGCCGCAACTGAAGCCTCCCGTAGGCGCCCTGTTGCGCGAGGAGGTCGAATTCGAGGCCTGGCAGAGCTTCCGGGCTGAAGTTGCAGCCACAGTCACGGAGGCCGCCGTCTTGCTGGATATAGACCGCCCTTGCAGCGCCAGTGCGGGGCAACTGCTCGTGCTGCTGAAGGACCCCCAGGCAAGTTTGGATGATTTTGTTTTATCCACCCACACAGGTTGGGCCGCTTGAATTTTCCTTTAGTGTCTCCTCCTGTCCAATTTAACTGCCTCCTTTCCAAAGCCCGCTTTGGGTGTGCTTGGGATCTCCTTTGTCGCAGACTGCCTCACAGCCTGATGCGCTACTAGATGTCGAGGCTCGCCTCTACTTTGTGTCGGCAGTTGCCAACCGCATCCGACTGAACGTGCCACAAGGCGACACTCAAGGAGACAGCAACGGCGGCAGCATGAACACAGCAGCCCTATCTACAGACCCCAGGAACGACGACTTCCTCTTGCAGCTGCTGCCGCTGCTGCCGCAGGTGGCCCTCCTAACGCAGCCAAACGACTCCTCTAACCCCCCGGAAAAGATTACAGAGCGAGAGGCCCTGGCGCTCTTCTTGCATGCAGCAGCTGCCCGAGCTATATCTTGGCTTGCTGGCCGTGTACTGCCGCAGCACCAGGAGTTGTTTGCTCCTCTCTTCTCTCTCCTTGTTACTCGGGCGCTGCAGTTTGTGGCGTCGCTGCCGGTGCGTCCGCCGCTTCTTTCTCCGGAACTTGTCTCCTTTAAGCCAATTATCTTTTCCAAACGAATGAGTAGCGCCTGGCGTATCAGGCTTCCTGGGAGCCTCGCAGGCCGCTCTTCTGCTGCAGTGTTTTGTGGCTACATATCAACAGGTTCAGGTTGCAGGGCGAGTGACGGGGAAATATTATTGTAGAGATGCCTCTCTCTTCACAGGAGTGCGGTTCAGTGTCAAGTGCGCTTTATGCATTGCCTGTTGCTGTTCCGCTCCGGTGTTGGGTTGCTGGAGGTGATGATGCTGCTCTGTTGGCTGTGCTGTTGTGCGTCCCCTTTCCTGGCAGGAAATGGCCAAGGACTCGAATGCCGCTTTGTTGCGCCTGTCTACTGAGGCGTTGCTTGTGGAAGGCCTTTCTTCGCTTGTTGCAGCTGCTGCAACTTTCATCCCGTCGCCAGGAAGGGAGGAAGACGTCCATTCTCTTCTTCATGCCCTCATCGACGCCTTCTCCAGGCACGCACAGTCCCGACCGCATCCCTTCTGCCTCTCAACTAGCCTGGCTAGCCAGACACGTAGCCCCTGTCATCTGTGCAACTTGTAATGCAGCGGTAGTGCTTTTCGGCTAGCTAGCTGGTTAGCTTGTTAGGTAGCCAGAGGGCAAGTTGCGCTTATTTCGGGTAGACCGCTTGGGTTTCTTAAGGGAATGGTAGTTGTATTTAGTCGTTCACTTATGAAGCAGTGAAAGACTTGGGCGGGTTGTCCTTAGGCCGGGACTGAGTCTGGACAACAGCTCTTCCCTGGTGCACACGGCTGGATACGTCATCTCCTGCCTTGATGCTCCGCGCATTCGTGTGCTCTTTGCACAGCTCCTGCAAGTAGGTGAACTCGAATAAGCTCCATCTTGCGTTTCTCTCCCATTGTGTTGCCCGTGTCTCTTCCCGCCTTTCAACATTCACTGTCTCCCGTCCGTTCTGTCCTTGCATCTCTTTCCGCTGCCTCTCTTCTTGTTTCTACATTTCGCGTCTGTGTCTCTGCCTCTCAAGGTAGCTGTAGTTTTCACCAGCCCGTGCTGCGTCGATGTTGGGTGGTTGTTGGGGGCGGCGAGCCGTGTGCACGTGCTTTCTAGAGAGCTGTTTGGGGTTGTATGGCTGCTCGTGCATGCATGGTGTATGGGGATGTACTCACACGTGCGTGCAGTCGCTGGGGAACGAGGTAGACCGGTCGCTGTCCGACCCGGCCTGCCCGAGCAGCGTAGTGAAACGAAACCTGGGGCTTTTCTTCTCGGCAGTGCAGTCCGTGCAGCCCGCTGAAGACTACGCGCCACCGCCGCCTTCCCAGTCCTTCGAACCTCTAAGCCGTGGGTAGTCAGAGTTAAAGGGACTCATGCAAATCAGAAAACAGTTGCTCAGACCCTCAGCTAGCTGCACACGAGCAAAGCACAATATGTCTGTTGCTTTACCTTCTCTGGCTTCAGGTGTTGGGGCGTAACAGGCCAAACGACTGCTTAATAGCTCGGCAGTTAACCGCCGAGGTAGTTGGCTAGCTTTAGTGTTTTGAGTCTTTGGGTAACCCTACGAAACCCTGCAACTGAACGCGGGAGAGAGATAATGTGTGTGATGCCTGTGAGCAGCGCGCAGCCCGTACCGACACCCTGTCTTGGACGCGGTGGAAACTGTCTGGCCCACGATAGAGAAGGCCATGACGCTAGGCCCTCGGAGCGAATTTCTCTACGAGGCCTCCTGCTATTCGTTGGTGGCTCTCTGTGCAAACTGTAGACCCCACATGCCCCGCTATCGGTATGTGGGACACATGCATTTTAGGGGCTCCGTGCATGGATGGCAGGCTCTAGTTCAGCCAGGAGGTTGGGGTTGATTGTTTCTGTCTTTATTCGTTTACTGATTAGCACGACCTCCTTGCTTCGAGGGCTTATTTCGCCAGTTCTGCTTGTTGTTAGGATTCGAGAAGCCAAATGTGTTTGCTTAAGCTGAAAAGTGCCTCTGTCTCTAAGCATTAATCAGCGGGTTTGTGCCTGCGGGTCAGCGTCTGGGCTTGCCTCTCTCCCGCATGCGCACGCTTGCCTGCTTGTGTGCGCGTGCGTGCATGTATGCATGTGTTTGCGTGTATGCATCCGTATGTTTGTGCTTACGTGAATGTCTCTGCAAGCATTTCCTCGTATGCGCGTGTGTGTTACCACAATCTTGTACAGCCGTTACTCTTCGCTCCTCTCCCATGAAACCTTTGAAGAAGATCTTCCCCATGATTCAGTCCATAAATAAGCTAGACAGCTGTGTGTAGTGTAGTTTTAGTGTATTTATTTGTATGAATCCATTTTTGCATGTATGCATGTGTATGTATGTTTCTAATTGTATGTGTTGCCTGTATATGTTGGCGCTGGCGAATGCGGGCGTGTACGCGTCTGCAACTTAAGTAGAATATGGAGTGTGGTATTTAGCATTTGCTGCTTGCTTCTTTATGCCTTGTTCCAGCTTTGGGGTATTGTGGATGCGTGCTGCTTCTCAGGGTTTTTTATTCCTTCTTGCACACACTCTGCCTCACTTTCGTGCAGTGCCCCACAGTCTACCACTTGGGTTCTCTGCGCTCTCTCCAAGGCATCTTCTCCAACGCCCAAGAAGAATGTGTTCGCAGGGCTGTTGCTGCTGCTCTCGAGGGTTGCGTAGGGGCAACGCTGGAGAAAATCAAGGTGAGCCGTGGAACAACGGATGAGACTGTCTCTAGCAAAAGGAGAGGAGACAGCCTCCAGCAGCATAAGGGGGTTCCCCGTTCCGGCGGGGAAAAGTCGTCCTCCACAGAAGGAACGGAGAGACTTGTGCAGCAATAAGAGACACTGCGACCAGAGACAGCATGCTAGTTGTTGCACTTCTTGGGAAAGTTTGAGACCTACTTTCGTGGATACGTATATCGCCAGCCAGGCAATGTATCTGTTTTTTACCGTAGTCCGCAGTCCCCAGATGCCCAATTTCCTTTCAAGGAGCCACTTGTGAATTGCCGACAGCCTTTGTGCGGGTGGTCCGGTGCAGAGTTGTGCCTCCAGCCCAGTTAGTACGTGCCTTTGCCTGTCCCTTTCTGTCCCTGTTGTTTTATCTTCTTCATCTCTGTGTGTGCTTCTGTGCAATCGCCACTGTTCAGGCCGAGGGAGAGAGGTACATGTACAGCAATCCAGATATCGTGGGGATTTCTGTGGACTGTGTAAACGTCGCCTTGCTGCACCCTTTGAGCGCGGAGGCAATTGTCTCTTCTCCTTGGTTTGTAGACCTTTGTGTTGCTGCCATTCAACACACCCCAACCTGCAATCACCCCAAGGTGACAACCAAGGGAAATCGGGCGCTCGCGGCTGAGTCTCTTAGCTCAACTCAACGCAGCCCACGCACGCAACGCAAAGCCTGCATGCATACATCCATAGACATGCATGCATCATATGCAGGCATGCATGCGTTGATGCAGAAGCATGCATGCTTACATCCACTATCCAGTCTGTTCCCTACCTCTGCTGTTGCAGGTGCTCCACACCTTTATTGTTTTTCTGTCGCGCCTCGCCGCCTGGGTCGATCCACCCTCAATTCTGCACAGTTATCAAGTTGGTGAGTGCCTGAACTCTCCACGACAAGGGAGGGAGAGGGACGGGGCGGCCTATAGCCTTTGTACTCTTCTGTACATACGGCGCACTGCCTCTTTAGGCAACGCAGAACCCAGCCTCTGTATGCAGTACGATGCTGCTTGGGTGTGCGTTGCACTTGCACTCCAGCGTGCATGTGCTTCCAGTGTACAGGCATTTGTATGGATAGCAGGGACGCTATCCCCTCGTGAGGCTATGTATCTCTGCTGGCTATTGTGGGGTTGTTCTGCAGGGGAGCCGATACCCTGGCTCACGAAGGTGGCGGAGGAGACATCATCTGCTGTCTTGTCTCTCCTTAGCAGGCCTTTCCCGACAGACCCTCTCTCAGGGGTGAAGGTAGAGCAGCAACAAAACACCTTCCTGGAAAGAGCAATTGCTGCAGTCCTAATTGCGCTCACCAGTGTGCATGCGGCCCCACAGTCCTGGATCGGCAGTGCCGCCCAGACTTTGCTGCCGCTCCTGAGACACCCCGTTCTCCAGGCGTCCACCAAGAAGGCTCTCGAGAACACCTTGCAGGTACGAGTCAGATGCACCTCCTAAAGTCACGCTGCTGTTGTTGAAGAGGGCGTGCAGCAGTAACTCCGCGTAAGAATGTTGCGACTTGCGCAAGTCTACGCCCAGATCTGCGTGCAGTGATATCTGGAGCTTGTTCTACTCTCGGCTTGTTTTATCTCCCCACAGATAGCCTGCCCCATTTCCTCTCAGCTTCTATCATAGATGTATTTGTGTGCGCATCTGTTTGTGGGTGTCTTTGTATTTGGATGTGTTTGCGTATGCGTTCGTATACATACATATATATGCATGATTGAGTGTATATTTGTCTGTGTATTTGCGTTTTCTTTTCGTCGGCTAGCGACTTTGCCTGCGTGTGTTTTGTGTATGTTGTATGATTGTGTGCCATTATAGTTTTGTGGGTAATTGGGGGGTTGCGTTTTGTGGCTGCAGTCTCTGGACAGCAACATCATGGACGAGCAGCGGAAGCGGGACTTCTGCTGGCGATGCACAGGTCTCCTGTCTGTCCGAGACATGTGTCTCCTGCTGCAGCAGACGGCTGACGACACCAAGGCCTCCTACGTCCGCAGCCAGTTTGCTCTCGGCGGGGCCTCTAGTGAGGTTTAACTGCCCCTCAAAACGAGGCAAGCAAACGCTGTAGACTTGGAAACACATCAACCGCTTCTGCGGCAGCTGCTGGAGCAACCGTTGCTACTGTTGTGGAGACGACTGCGGCAACACCAGCTCCTGTGGCAAAAGCAGCTGCGGCAACAAAAGCAGCTTGCTGCAGCAAGGGGCATTGCTGCAGCAAAGGCGTCTCCTGCTAAAGCAGCAGCAGTCCGTCGCAACGGTTGTAGCTCGCCTTCGCTGTGGCGCTGTGCTGCTGTGGTCATGAGCTTTGGCGATGTTAAGGTTGTTAGGGTTTGTTTTCTTTCCGACGCGTTCTTGCATCTTTGGGTGCAGAGATAATAGTCGGTTTCTTCTCTATGGCTTGCGCACATCTGTCGGTCCAGCCAAGGCAATCTGAGCCCGGAGGATTGGAAGGGGGGCCAAGCAAAGCAGCCTTTCCTCTGCGTATAATCCAGAAGGAAGCTGGACCTCCGACTCTTAGTGCTTTCCCATTCCTTAACCCTCTCCCATTTGAACAAGGGGCTGGATTTAGTTCCTGTGTTGTCTGCGGGGAGCACCCACGGTGGGCAACTGCCTGCTGCCAGACGATGGCCCAGCTTGGCCGCATCTAGGCAAAGAGGTTTCGGAAGCTAGCTTAACAGTGCCAGATTAGCTGAGACAGGCTGTAGAGGCCACTGGCTGACAGGCATCGCATGATAATGACAGCTAGTTGGCTCTGCTAACGGACGGCTAGCTATCAAGCTAGCTATCTGCAGGCAGCTCGCCAGCAGGGGTATTTGTAGTGCCTAGGGGACTATCCCGATAGGTTGGTCTGTGAAGAAGGCCTGCAGCCCTAATAACCCTAAACCCCAAGTAGACACCGAATAACGCAGAAGAGCTCAGATCTCTGCACGGATTGAAAGCCACGCCATCTGTCGCCTGTCAGTGCCTGTCAGCCTCAGGGCTGCGCAGGGCACGTGTGCGGAGCAGCAGCAGCAGCAGCCTTACTGCTGCTGCATTCCCTGCAAGGTGGTGTATTTCTGTTGCTGTGCTGCACTGCCGGCACCCGCAGATGTTGCATTAGTCTGAGAGTTGGCCAGATACTGCTGCTGGTAGTGGTGCATGTACAGCTGGGGCATGAGGGCAGCAGTGATCTGCTGCATGTATGGGTTTGTTGCTGCAGCAGCCGCCGTCGTCGTCGGAAGCGCGGCGGCGGCAGCAGCAGCAGCAGCAGCAGAGTTGACGCTTGCTTGAGTTCCGTAGGGACTGGAGACCTCAGCTCGCGTCCCCGAAGCTGTTGTGGAGGATGTGATTGGCCACTGCGAGGCTGCAGCCTGCTGCAGCAACTGCTGCTGCAACTGCTGCTGCAGTTGCTGCTGGTACTGAGTCCCTCCCAAGGGCAGCTGCTGCAGGTGCTGCGGTGGAAGGATACCCCCCCCGCCAAGCTGCTGCTGCTTCTTCGATTCGGAGGCGACCGAGACAAAAGTGACTTGGCCTGCAAACCCCAAGCCACGCACTCCGGACACAGCGCATGCAAGGAAGGACTCCCTCGCCCCACCAACGACGGCAGCAGCCAATATACCGTATATATTTAGCATCATCAGTGCTCTATGAGCAGCACTAGAAGGCCCAACACTAACAGCAGCAGCAGAAGCTTCAGCAGCAGTAGCAGCATACCATCTATGACTCTCTGTGCCTGGTTTGCTGCCTTCATGAGTGCCTCTGGGTCTTCGAAGACAACAAACCCGTAGCCCTTGGACGATCCGTCTCTGTTGCGTACGATAGCCGCCTCCCTCACTGTGCCGAAGCCCTCGAATTCCTGCTTAAGGCGGCGCTCATCGCATGTATCCGGCACATTGCGAACAAACAGACGACATCCCTGGTTGGGACCCAAGAATGCACCTGTAGAGCAACACATTCACCCCAACTGCGCTTCCCTGCTGCTGCTGTTACTGCTGCTGCGGTTGCTGCTGCAGCTGCAACGGGAAGCAACCCGAGGAAAAACAGCACGCACACATGCCAAAATCCACGGCGCTGCTGCTGCGGTGCAGCACGTCAAGAAAAGCACAGACGGAGACAATGCAGCATCCAAAGATGCATGCACAGCCAGATATCGACCAGGAACCCAAGGAGACGAAGTGCTGCCCTTACGCTTCATTGCAGCGCCTTGGTCCTGCTGGGAGGCGAGTTTGATACTGAGAGGCCGTCCGTCTATCATTACCTCGGACTGCAGCACCTTTGCCACGTCGCTCATCGATTTGTAGGTAACGAAGGCGAAACCCTTGTTCAGCCCTAGACGCAACAACACAAAAAGAATCCCACCCTAAACCATAAAGTAAACCCTTAACCCTTCTGAGACGGCACCACGAGGCATCTATACAAACAGCCCAAGCTAATCCCTAGCCCTAAACTGACAAAGAGCACCACCTCCAACCCCTCCAATGGGAAACAACAACTCCTCCCCCTTCACGTGCAGACTATCAAATAATCTACCGGCCCCACCCTGTAAACCCGACCCTAAGGAGGCGCTCCTGCCTTCATACCTGTGTTTCTGTCAATGACAAGTTTGAAATCTTCAATGGGCCCATACGCCTCGACAGTTTGCTTCAGAGATGTCTCCGTTGCTGTGTATGGCACATTTCTGATCATCAGCCGCCTGCTGCTCGGGTCAGCCTCAATCATCGCGTAGAGCGCATTCTCCACAGCTGCGGATTCAACAGAAACACACGCACTACTGCCCCTGTACATACAGCCGGTCAGCCGCTATTGTTGTTAGTGGGCAAATAGATCAGTATAGAACGCTTCTTAACTTAGAACTTGCAGCAGCACCGCTTTCACAACCTCTCGCCCTGTGCTGTATATATACACCAACACGAAAAAATCTATACTGATCCTTCTTGCGCATTCGCATACACAGAAAGAACACATCTCTCTTTCGTGCGATCGCAAGTGTCCATGAATAAAAAAAGAAACTCTCTCCTTGCCTTTCTATCGACGGAGAAAGCCTGTGAGCTTCTCTACACACAAAAGGAACAGATCCTTTATTCTTATAGGCAAAAACTATGGTTACAAGGAGGTTTCTATACAGAGAATCCTACAGTCAACTAAGAAACAATGACAACAAGCTCCTCCTTTCTTCGCTCATTTGCGAAAAACACAAAACCAACAGACATAGTTTCCCCTCCCCATTCCCATGCTGCATCCCTTGGCTAATGCCCGTTTAAAGGTTCAACTCTTCGGATGTAGTGAGAGTGTGCACACGGGAACGTATCCGTTCATCAAGCTGGTGTCTGTACACCCCAGATTGAAGTCTTATGCATCCTTGTTCATATAGCTGGTGGCTGTACACCCCGTAATGAAATCAAATTTCAAATTCACTGGAACCCAAAACAAAGGACGAGAGAGCCCCAGCAGCACTAACAACCACATACAAACTCTGCATCGACATACACTGCACCCATACACCCTATGGTTTTCCCTTCAAGGAATATTGAAGGACTGAGCCACAGCCCCACTAAAACACAAGTAAGCACAGCCTCTGCCAGCAGCATCTCCCCTGACTGCCAAACACCACTGCAGCAAAAAAAGCGGGCGCCAGCAGAACTATCCCCACAAAGGAGCAGCAGCAGCACCAGCATGCAACAGCGGCAACATCACCACCAAAGAAAGCATGCAACAACAACAGCTGAGTGTACATACACCGGGTGCGGCAGCCCTATCGGTGTCTACAAACAGCAGGCAGGCGAGACCATGGGGAAACAGCAGCAAATTCGAAAGCCTCAACAACACTATCCCTATCTTTGCAAGACTATCATATTGTGACCGTCCCCTAACTGAAATGCACAGAAGGTGCAGCTTGCTGCAGCCCGTGCCGCCGTAGCCCGCATGCAGAAGTGCACAGCCGCACAAAGGCAGAATTAATGAGTGAGCTGCAGCAGAGTCAGCAACCCTGCTAGCCAGCTGCTCAGCTTGTGGGTGAATGTGTAGTGTATGGAGCAGGCTGTACCCGGATAGTGGGAGCAGGCTCTTGCTAGAAGCATTTTAAGTTGTTCTTTCGTCAATGAGTCTGTAGCTCTCTTCAGCCTCTCTGCTGTCGCTTCATCAATCTGAGGCAGCTCCTCTGGGGCCTTACGCTTGCGGCAAGGGAGGATGCCGCTGGCCAGGCCTTCAGCTAAACTGCTGCCTGCCTCTTCCTCCCCGGTGCTCCCGCTGCTGTTTCCGCTGTTGTTCACACCCACAGCTCCTGCCTTGTCATCTCCCCCAGCAGAAGCCCCTTCTATGCCCCAGTGCTGCTGTTGGTCGTGTTGCTGCTGCGCCGCAGCAGCCGCAGCCGCCACCAAAGCTTCCGCTGCAGCAGCACCCGCAGCTAAACTCGCTTCTGCCGCGGACATGATCGATTGGTTTTATGTTCAAGTACCTTCAAAAGAATCTAACAACAAAAGAGAAGGGCCCAACCCCCTACAGCTGCAGGCAGCAGGCAGCAGCAGCAGCGGCACTCCCGAGACCAGCGTCTAGAAGCAAAAGTAGCAGCTGCAGCAGCACAATCAGCAGCTGCAACGGCAAACGGAGACGACCGCGCGGAGAGAGCAGCAACAGACAGCCGCAACACCAGCAGCAGCACAGCAGCTGGAACAACCGAAAACCGCCGAGAAGCGCTCTAGAAATGCATCCGCGGAATTGGCAGCAGGCAGAAGTAAGGCGCCTTGAAGAAGAGGCAGCAGCAACAACAGCAGCAGCACCTAAAGCAAGGAAAGCTTCGGCAGGTCCGCGCTCTCCGCGGTGTACGTACACCCCAACAGCAGTTTACAGCTCTATCTGCAACAGCGAATTCCCGCAGAGGACTCTCTAAGGCAAGCGAGTCCCCAACAACAGCAAAAAAGTAGCCGCAACACCAGCAGCAGCAGCAGCAGCAGCAGCTACCAGCAGCAAGCAATCTGTGCTGCGACGGCGGCGGCAGCAGAGCGGAGGTGGGGGATACGAGATCGTATCGTCTGTTTGCCCCTACAAATATAGAATTTCCTTCTATTCAAGGTTTTGGTGAATTAAACAACCAGAAATGGGCAAGGAAACACAGCAATGCGAGGATGCCTCCAGGCCCCTCCGTGGGGCTTCCCTGCCTCTTCCTCCAGCCCCTGCGACGACCCCCCCACGGCGCATGCAGGGTGCAGCTGCGGCGGCTGCTTTAGCGCTGACTAGGGTGTAGTTGAGAATATTTTATTGAAATTAGACTGTTATATATTGCATTTTAATTCATTTAAATTTCCCATGTTGTCTGTTGTAGCAACTTCTTACGGGAGTCAACGCAGAAGCGCCTAGTAGAGCAGATCGGCGCTTGGTCCGAATCGTCTAGAGGTTAGGACAACACGTTGTGGCCGTGTAAACCCAGGTTCGATTCCTGGTTCGGACATTTGTTTTATTCAACAAAATGTTGGTAAACGCCTTCTTACACCAAGTCCAGATTAATCAACTTCTGAAGTGTAAGGAACATACGTTTGGACCAGTTTTGCATCTTCTAAAACCAAATTACCCCGACCTTGCTGCCGCCCTTGCTGTCTTCTCAGAATACCTTAAGGAGATGAAGTAGAGTCATATTACTTAAGATGGAAGCCCCCAAAAGCTTCAGGAAAAGTGACCAACATGGGTGTTACCGAAAGTTTCCTATTAAGGAGCTAAATCCCCACAACGCTCCCAGGTACCAAAGACACAGTGGCCTAAGGGTCTCGGGCTGGTACGAGACGAGGTTAACTGAGATGCTGAAGCGCCCCTCACCGCCCCGAATGCTGCAGGGCAGCGCCATATGTATTAATGCTGTAGACTAGTGGCTAGCGTGCAGTTGCAAACGCATTGTCATATTATAGCTAGAGGCTTGATCTTATCAAAGGGCACTCAAGAGCTGCAGTAGAGGCCAACACTTAAGACTAGAGTTACGAAAATGTTCGTTAAAAAGCAGATGACCTCACATCCTGCTCCAGGCCCACCACGGCCAATGGGAAGCTGCTACATGTGCTTTTACTTGCCCGCAGACTAAAAACGCATTTCCAAATAAGGGCTCATCAGTTGTACAGGGTGTTAGTGAATGCAGCAAGGACAGTTTGCTCGTTGTTGAATATATGGCTACCCTGCAACACTACTTGCTCCATCGTTCGGTGCAAGAAATTCGAGGCCTTCTCATTTCGCACAAGTTTCAGCCTTTTTGGCCTGCGTGCGTACTGGCCCTGCGAGAGGTATGGGCTTTCACCTGCTTTCAAGGAACTTTTTGCCAGCCCTCCCCTACTGCAGCTCACGATGGTCCTTGGAAAAGATCAAGGACCTTCGTTGAACTTGGTAGCACAGCTGGTTATTCTGAGCAAGTGCGAGCAACGAAACTTACCCCAACAACAGAGAGGCTTGGTGCATATCAGGGATAATGAGCAATGGTTTTTCGAAACGAAATACACATAGAAAGTATATAAAACCACATAGCAATTTTAATGAGCTGAGAATATTTAGCAAAGCCTCTGCGTTTTCTTCACCTACACGACGGATATTGATCTTAGTTTGCGCTGGGGTTGTAAGAAACACTGCTAGCAGCTGCCATCCATTCGATCCCTAAGCGTATCTATTTTAGTACACACTAGCTGTAAACATGCTACCCTCAGCATAAACCCTTCCCAATGTCTTTGAAATATCGAAACAGCCCCTTATTCCAATGCCGGGTCCGGTATTCCTAAAAAAAGTGGAAAGTAGACATCTTGATCCCCCTTCTGACCCTTTGCTGGTTAGAGCCTCTGTAGTGCCCGGCACTACAATGTACCACACTTGAGCTCCTAATTCAGTAAGAAAGACAGTAAGAAGTGGAACACGAATAAACAATAAGGCTTTGTTCATAGAATCGAAGAAGTCAGTTGCCGGTTGGCTATCACCTGTGTCCGAGGACCCGGCTGCTGCTCACAGCAGCTGTGGTGAGCAGCTGGCCTACAGTGTTACTACGTATGATCCCCAAGCTATTCTGACTAAGTGCACACTTTGCATCTAACTATCTAAAATCCATGATTCTCGCTAAACTACTACTGTATACCGTAAATAGCCTTATACCTTTGAGTTCATATTATTGTTAGGTAAGAAAACCCCGAATAATAGAACTGACTGTTGACCCCCGCTGAGGGTCTGTGCCAGAGTCACAGCACCAACCTCGCATCCAGCCCCATGCCCGGTGTGGTCTAGCGATCCCTCAGTTCCCGTTATGCTTCCCTTCTATCTAAACGTGTTTTAAACTCTAAAGTATTCTATGTTATTTATGCCTTTTCATGTTACTAAGCCTCGAGGGGTCACGTCGAAGGTCCATTGTAGTGCCCATGCACTACAACTTCCCCCTCGCTAACAAACAGAAACCGCTTGCCGGTTTCGATTATCCCGGTTCTTCTCTACTCTTCGTTATTTCATTACTTTACTTTTCACGACACTCTCGAATTGTCCCATGCGTCTGGGGCCGTGGGGCAATCAGTTTGTACGTCCATTCGGAAGATCATCAAGGGGGTGGACCTGACTTTCCATTCCAGGGGCTTGGCCTCGGAGGAGCTCAACAAACGTGCGCTCATTCAACATTCGCTCCTGCTCCTCCCCCTCACCTTCTATTTGGAGTCCTCGGCGTCCCCGGGTGACCTCTAGGGGTGTGTCTGCTGCTGCTCTGCCTTGTGCTGTTCCGCAGGGACATTGTGCTCTTTGTGTGTTGCTATTTCAGCTCCTTCTGGCTCTTCTGAAGTGCAAGGTGGCTGGGCGTTCCGTCTAGCGCTGATCTTCTCTTTGGCTGCGTTGTTGTGTTTCTCTACCGAAGCCCCTTTGCTGTTGTGCTGTTGCGCGTGTGTTTGCTACGCGGGCTCCCCCTTTATTTACGCTCAATCTACGCTCCCCTTTCTGTCCTTGCAAGTGCAATCAGCATTTCCCTTCACTAAGGTCTTCGTGTGGTCGTGTAAACTAAAGGAGTGTGTTATTGATTGACAGATTAAGCTGTCTATCCTAGCTGAAATTCGGCTAGGCTTCCCAGCGCGTGCCGTTGACTAATTTGCAGACGGCGGCGCTAACGCTTGTCCCAGCTGAGGCTGGACCTCCAATAAACTAATGTTTAAAGTTTTACTCAACTTTCGATCGTTTGTTCGGCGACTTGCGGTTCTGCCAGATGGTTGTAGTGTTGCTAGGAAGGTGCCAGATGCACCTTCCTAGCTCAGATTGGCGTCTGCTGTGAGTGTGTCGATAGGTCTAAGTATTAAGCCCTACCTCAAGTAACGCTTATCCTATTTTTTAACACCTTCCTATTGTTAGTTCCGTTAATAACAACTATGTGGGAGGCTGTAGGACCTAGCCGTGCTTGTGAATCAGATCTCTACTGCCCTATTACAGTTTATGGCGCGGAGGAGTCCGTAGAGTGTGTGCGTGTCTTGAGAATTCAACCAATACCTCTACCTCTGCCTCTATGTCAGCTACTCCATTGCCACTCCTAGTACCTTCACTCTAGCCCTTCTAGGCTTATTTTAACACTTTTCTTTCTATTTTCTCATGCTGGTTACTACCTATTTTTGCCATGTGGACAGAGTGCGTGCCTGCAGCACATGAGTTAGCGGGGTCACTTGTACGAACTATTTAACTGCAGTGTCGCGCTACCTTATATTCTACTTGTGCTTGTTTAACCATCACCTAACGTGGAGTTTGCCACTCTAGCTCCCTAAAACTAAGCAACTTCCCGTGTCTTACTAACATAAGGGTCTCTCTGCAGACCGTACACAAACGTCGAGTGTAGATTGATCTTTCTGCCGGTGTTACCGTGTGTGGATGGTCGTTGTGCGCCCGTGCAGCTACGCATATGTGTGTGATCCTCCACTATAAGCTACTGGCTGCACAAATGACACGCTACCGATCTATAGGGTGCTCCTGCACCCCTTTCCCACCTCCAGGGCGGGAAACGGGCGGTAGCTGGCGAGAAGAGGGAAGAGAGGGCGAAGACAAAAACGGGAAGGGGGGCGGCGATCAGGACGGACGGAATTTGTGCTGGCGGCGCCTCCACGCGCGGAGTAAAGCAGGGTAGCCGGCGAGGTGATGGGCCGGTTCCCATGCGGCCCTTTCCTCGGGGACACCCCGCCACTTGACATGGTAGTACGCCTCCTCGCCAGTCCCCTTTTGGTCAAGGATGTAATCAACGAGATACTGATCCGTTGGGTTGCTGGCCTCGTCACGGTTAGGGGGCCAACCCACGGGAGCTTCTTGCGGAACAAAAGCCGGTGCGCGAGGGTGATGTGAGACCAATTGGGATACGTGAAAAACATTGTGTCCCTCATATGTGAGAGGCAAGGCGGGACGGTAACCGTACCAATGCGCTCGGTCACCGTGAAGGGGCCGCGGTACTTAGGTTCAAATTTAGAGCAATGGTTGAGAGCCGGTAAGTGTTTACTGCTCAGCCAGACTTGGTCGCCGACGTTGTACTCCACAGCAAGGGGATGGGCGTCAGCGTAGTATTTCTGGCGCCAATTCGCCTTCAGGATGTGGCTCTGTGCCCTGTTGCAGAGCCGCCTGAAGAGCTTAGTCATAGGCGGAGTGAGTGTAGGAGCCAAAGCGCCGAAAATGTCGAGGTCCGCTGCGGTTAAGGAGTTCTCGCCAGTCATGATCTCGAAGGGGGAAAGTTCGGTGGACGAATGACTGGTGGTGTTGTACGCCAACTCCAACCCAGGCAGTAAGCGTTCCCACTCCCTCTCATCCGCTTGGATGCATGTGCGCAGCATCTGCTCAAGGGTGCGATTGACCCGCTCGGTCTGTCCATCTGTTTGCTGGTGGTAAGAGGAAGACATCGCCCAGGTAATATTGAAACGTGAGCGAAGTTGAGACCACACTTCCCTTTGAAAGCGAGGATCCCTATCGGAGACAAGGACGTCTGGGAAGCCGTGATAGCGAATGAGGCGGCCGGCAAGGAGCTCTACAGTGTCAGCGGCTGAGTGGGACTTCTTGGCCGGAATAAAGTGGGCCATCTTGCTGAGAGAATCAACGACGACCAGAATGGCGTTGTGCCCAGCGGTAGTGAGGGGTAAGTCAGTGACGAAATCCAGGCTAACATGACTCCACCTGCGCGAGGGAATAAGCAGCTGCTGTAAGAGTGTGTTAGTGTGAATGACGCAGTCACTAGAGTGAGAGAAAGGGTAGAAGGATAGGCCGCCAGCACTCGGCAGCGGCATTTCGCTGCCATACGCGTTATTTCTGCGTCTTGGACGGCTAAAAGTGCTTTACACCAAAATATAACGCATGAAGAATGTCTCCTTCTCTGCCAGCCAATCAGATATGACGGGTAACGCGATCCGGAGGCAGTGGAGAAGCTTCATAGCTATCTTGACTTAATCGTTCGACTTTAAAATGCACAGGAGTATTTACAGCTAATATTGCGGTCCTCAGTCCTCATTGATGTCAATGCATGGAAGGGAAGGCCCCTTCTCATGAAGGACGCTGTGTATCATCCAACGAGCGTATTGCTAACAAGCGCACTACGCGATTCTATGTAGACCCAATGCAGCAGCCAATCCACTCCGTAAAAACAGAGGCTCAGCGACAATGAAGCCGATATCCAGCTCGTTCAAGTTGGTTCAAGCTGTAGTCGCAACCCTCATCCGGGAGGCCCATAACAGGCGCACGCAAGTATAGCATGCTGACAATGTTATGGCTGCGATCCTAACATCGAAATGCCAGTTGCAGCCCTCCAGTGGAGCCCCGCCACCAACAGACCACTGCATTGGCCCTGCCTAGACAAAGAAATAACCGGAACACGTTTAGACTGCAACAAGCAAGCTCGATTCAAGCGGAAATAGGTGAGAGAATACGGCAAGGCAGAACGAGTACTCTTATGCCGGTGAATGCTCTCAGAGTCGGATTGATGTCAATGCATGGAAGGGAAGGCCCCTTCTCATGAAGGACGCTGTGTGTCATCCAACGAGCGTACTGCTAACAAGTGCACTGCGCGATTCTATATAGACCCAATGCAACAGCCAATCCACTCTGTAAAAGCAGAAGCTTAACGACAATGAAGCCGATATCCAGCTTGTTCAAGTTGGTTCAAGCTGTAGTCGCAACCCTCATCCGGGAG
>CAJFCZ010000159.1:0-23498 GCA_904066245.1 Eimeria sp. OTU-Y
CCTTCGCCAAAACACCTGCCATGGTAAGACAAAAGAAGAGCGCACTCAAAGCAAAACAAGCACTCCCGTCTTCCTACATTGCAACACCAAGCATCTGCACGCAGGCACATTCACACCAATCCATGCTAACATACAGACTGAAGCGTAACCTTGCCCTTGCCCACGTAGAGTTGGTAAACTTACCTCTCACAGCATACGCACTGGGAAGGCCAACTCATGGACACAATGTCATGGAAGGCTCCGCTACACTGCGGCTGCACATGAGCGACTACATAACCTTACGAGGCTCAGATATGGGGCGGCTCCGCCTCTTTGCCAAGTACTGCGTATACGTCTATCGGCGGAAAGACCTGGTTTTAATCTAGGCCAGCAGATCAACCACAAACTTGGTACACACTAGAGCAAGGATATGCAGCTGGCAGTATGGTTTGTCCTAGTCGAACCACTGCTAGTTCGAGTATCACAAAGAATCTGCAAACGTATACACGTAGAACGCACATAGCGTGCATGAACCAAATTGCGCCGTATCAAATTCGCCCCTGACGACTGTGGAAAGGTGCCATGCATAACCTGCCGCGCGATTACTAGCCTGTACGAAAGTCAGTTGCATATTCATAGGCTGTAACTATTCCGCAGATAAACGCTTCACCGTGTCTCTGCAGCTCAGAGGCATCTGCCTTCGTTAATTGTCCTGCCGCCTAGGGTCCAGCAGCCAACAACATTTACACAATTTGCTTTGGTGCCGTCGCGGATCGCCCTCCGTCCTTCGTTTTCCTTGCCTACCCGAAATACCGCTAGCCGTACATAACCCCACTGCCCCCTAATACTAGTAAAGTATTAGACCGTGTCGGCGCATCGGCACTGCTGCCTGCTACTACGCATCCCGCTGCCCCTCTGCAGTGTCCCCACCTCACTAGACAGGTTTGTACTGTCAGAGTCTGACTCGCAAACGCATGCCGCATCGTTGAAGCATCTCGCATTTGCCGATATCAAAGATGGGCAACGCTGAAGGCAAACCACTGTGTCCATTTTCTGCTTTGCAAATTCGCGCTGCAGCTCCATGGGACTGCAAGCGTGCATGCGTCACCTCCATGCCTGGAATCCGACAGCGTGAACTGCAAGCGCACCCATTACAGCATGAATCAATTTAGTTTGCGTCCGCACTTCCTGGAAGCGCCATATGACAACCTTAACGTTAGCAAAGCCGTCGCTGCACCGCCGCTGTAGAGGCGCGTACACCAAGTGCATGATTCCAGGATGGTCACGCGCCGTTGTTGCCTAGCGTGCCTCCAAATCCTGTGTATATTTCTATCGGTAGAGGGAGTCGACTTCGACAAGAAACTGTGAACCGAGGGAGCTCGGAATATCAGATGCAGGGCGACATAGCTTGCTGCATGCGTCGCCCTTATCGAATTGCGTCTTTCTAGCAGGCCCCCGAGAACCGACAATGTTCTGGGAGTATGGAAAGGCTCGTGTGGTGGTTTCAGGGTGAAGCACTGCTTCCGTGGAGACGCTAGTCATCGGAGTCCTACCAACAGTTTTTCCGGCGATGGCATGTTCCAAGCGCAATCAGTGACAAACGCATTGATTGCCCCTCCTCCGAATACACGATATCCCGGTTTTCACAAACCTACAAACGCCATCGTGAACGACAGGAACCGGCATCCCTTGCCTGCTCAGTAGGTGTACAGCGAGCTACAACTTCGTCCGGTTCCGCGTATTTTTGTGGAAGCGCCGCGTGACCTCATACACTTCACTTTTTATGCGGCAGAGGGTCGCTCTCTGCTTTTAGCCATTTCGCCTTTCAAAAAGCAGCCATTGTACATGGGCTGACTGGCCGTTCATTCTACTGCACGGTCGACACAATCAACCGTCTAGTAGCTGCTACCACATACAAATGAGAGCGCTGCACGCATGCTGCATCACCAGTTCACTGATATCGGCTGTATTTTAAGCCCCAGTTTTGCAAATGCATATGGCTGGAGAAGAATATTTTGCCCCAGTTGACAAATAAGAGTACCAGCGCTGACGCAGAATAAGCCCCTTGTCATAAGACAGTTTGAAGCACAGCAGTGCTCATATCCGACACGACCAAATGAGTTAGCTGCCCAGGGCGCACTTCCTGGCCAACCCACCGCAACCGTAACAACGCCAGAAGCGTAAGTGCAGGCACACAGTGTGCATAATCCCGCAATATTAGCAAATTCGAGTCCCTTAGATAACCCCCTAAATATTGCACTTACTCCTATTTTCAGATGAAGCTGACCATGATCAGGACGACCCAATTCGTCGCAGGCTTAGTACTAACTGCAAGATGATGCAGCTGGTTGCATAGGGCATCCTACTCGAATTCCATCTTGTTGGAAGATTAGCAAAAGAAGGAAACAGGCGATCCATAGAATGCATAACACGCATATGAGCCAACACGTTCATGGCGTTCGTCTCTAGTGCCTGTAAAAAAGTGCAGGGGCACCCTGCCAAGAGATGGTTATCGCCGGAGGATGTTAGTGACGTGTATGTACTCCGCCCAATATGGGCCCAAAACAGCTAAATTTATCCAGCCAAATAAGGAAAATCGGGTTTCGGGCTAAGCAATTTGTTCTGTAACCCAGTAGCTATGCAAGGATCTGTTGGCCGTGCCGTCTGCGGCCTTTCGCTCTTCGCCTTTCGAATTATACACACAAAGACTATCGTCATATGCCACCGAGCTTATCGACAACCCACTAGAGTAGCACTAACACAAATCACAGCATTCACGCTGCTTCCTGCTACCTCATGTATCGCTGCACTAATGGCTTCCCTGTTCAGCGATATAGTTTCTGATCCTGTACTTTGCATCACAAGCGCACGTTTAAACACGACGAAACATTCTGCTCCAGTAGTTGCAAAAAAAACAAAACTACAGCAAGGCGAGCGCCCATCGTTTCTAATGCACCTGTGGGCGTGCACATACACATGCATGCCTACCATAAGACAGCCTAAATGCTAATGGACGCATGTCCAATCCAAGCAAATGGTTGTGCTTCTAGTGCATACTTCCTGAGCAGACCAGACGGTGATCGTAGAGCCACAGATAGCTTTACCACACCGCAGCCGTACGCACCTGCACACAAACCGCATATCTAAACGGCACTTCTTCATGCGGGTCCCCTAGGCCCCCCCCTGAATCCTAGGTATACCGCTACCGGCAGGTAGAGTTTGTGTGAGCCAGGGCAACATAGCACGGGTTGCTCTTCTCTAATTTCTGGTTGTCCGAGAAAACGAGAAAACAGGAAACACTGGAGGCGTAGAGAATATATCGCGCACATGAACTAAGGTGCCTTCCATCTATTTGCTCCTTACGATTGCGAAAAGGTGCTACGAACACCCTGCCATGTAAGGGCTAGGTCGAAAAAGAGCCAATGGCATTCATGAACTGCACCTACGCCAAGCACAAGACAGCCCAGCAAATCTGTCCAAATCACAAACGCCCACCTGGGCGGCCAGCGCCGCCTTCTTGTCTTCATGCGCAGTCTGGGATTACACACTTCATGTTGGCCAGGTAGTCTGCCGCCCTCCTTCCTCCACTTTTCGAGTGGTGCGCGAAACAACTAATATCACACGCCACCGGGCTACTCGCTAATGATCCTAAATTCTCAATACACATCACTGCACTGGTGCGAATTCCCTAAACAGTGTACTGCACTGCAAATGTATAACCTCTCCTGTTCACCAAACATCGTTGCGATGACACATTCTGTCCACCCAGAGCATATTGCGCCGGTCACCTGTGGAACATCCCACTCCAGTAGGTTACCGCAACCAAAGTAAAGCGAGCTTCCACTTTGGTCACACAGCAAATCCATAAATATGCAGGCGTGCAGGTACACATCCGTGCCTGCCGCCAGACAGCCTGGCACTGAAGCAGTACAATTTCGAATTACTGGAACACGTAAATGTGTTTGGTGCTGTACCGATTGTCGCGCCTAGCAAAGTAGCTCGCTTTTAAGTCCATACTAGCTGGACATACCAAAACACGAGCGCAGTGCCACAATTGCCCTTGTAGATTGCAGCCGTAGACGCACGTCCGCAACGTGCATAGCCCCACGGCGCTCACACAGGGATGCTCCCCTAAATGTCCAACAAATTCTGCGTATACTTTCATCGGCCGACGAACTGGACGACAGGAGATAGCGAACCTAGTGCAGTCTGAATATTAAATGAAGGACGGTGCAGCTGGTTGCACGGGGTATCCATCTCCAACTGCTTCTTGCTAGCAGACCAATAAGGATCGAGAATGCTCACGACGTCTGCGAAGCCTCATATGTATGTGGACCAAAGGCCTGTTTTGCGTTTGTCGCCACCTACTGTGTCTTTTTGTGTACGACCATTTGCCGGGCGGTGCCAGGCTAGGAGCCAAACTAGTGGCATATTCATTAGTTCCATCTACACCGAACACAGAACAGCGTAGCTGATATCAAACATCCGCGCCGCGCGGCTTACCAGAACTCGTCGTTCTGCCACGCTGTTAGTCGCATCGCAGCCCCCACCAGTCCCGTGCTGCAACAAAGCTAGTAGCATGCATGAGCGGACTGCCCGTACACTTTACAGAAATTTTGATAAAAACGACTATGCAGTACTTGTTACCTCCGACAGACTATCCGGTTGCGTATATCCTGCCTTACCAGTTCGAGGACATTGGTTGTCAGAAAAGATCTCGCAAACGTACACCGCGCAACGCCGGAGCGTCCCGGCCCACTCTTTAGCGAAGACCGCAGTTGAAGCAGAACGAGCTCGCACATCTTCTGAAGCAGAACGAGTTCGCAAGCCTTCTTATACGGGAAGCGAATGATCATGCAGAAATGCACATGCATACCCATACTGGCCTTCAGACAGGATTGGGCACAGTACTGGTAATATCCGAGAAACGAAGATGCGGTTGCAACCAAAAACATACTTTCTAGGCAAACCAGCGTGCGACCGTGGCTTCATAGGAGGCTTCGCCAAATTGCGGCAGGGAACGGGCGCATACAAAAAGTGCATAACACCACGTTGCCCACACAAGCAGGTTCCCTGCCCGTCGACCAGATAGTCCGTATCCTCTGATCCCTAAAAGGCGACTAATTATGGCATTGGCGAGCCAACCAATCAAGCAAGGCTTGCACAAAAAGGGGGCTTCTTATCGAATTGAATTTTGCCAGAAGACCAGCAAAATGTGAAGACTCGCGCCATAGAGTATATCGCACACAGGTAGAAATGCGCCGTACATCATGCTTGCCTCCGGGTATTGTGAAAAGCTGTCAAGGTGTCACGAACACCCTGCCCCAGGATGAGTAGCTTGAAAGGATATCAGTTGCACTCATGCGTTGCACTGCAAGCACAACCGGCACATACATGCGGAACGGGCTACGCTTTCTGTTCTCTAAACAAGCAGCTACACAATTATCTCGTGAGCATCCCGTCGGCAGCGTTAAACGCTGCATTGTTTTCAGATTGCACCAAACAACTATCACCGTGCCTAACGGGGTTGTTCGACACTGCTTCTAAATTTCTAACGCGAACGGCCGCAGTGGTACTGCTGCCTGCTACCACCTATTACGTTGTGCATCTGGTGCCACACTGGCGCAATGCGATCGTTTGTGCGTTCACATTCTACCGTGCAGCCGCATAATGCAGCGCCGAACTATGCCTCCCCAATATATTTATATAAAACGGACGGTCAGGGCAAAGAGCGCTCCAGCCTCCTTTCCCCCTGCAACTCCATTAATACGCAAAGATGCACAATATTCATCTGTGGATGCCATCAAAGAGCCTCAAACGTGAATGGAGTCATAACAACGTCAAGCAAATGAGCATGGTTCCTAGAGCATACTTTCTGGGCAAGGGAAAGCACGATTGTAGCGCCAAAGGAGGCTTCTCCAAACCGCGGCCGTAGACGCCTACATATAAGTTGCATGACTAAACGATTCTCGCGTATGCGGGCTTTCTAGCTCCCTTCCAAATACTGCATACATTCCTTTCTTCAGGTGGAGTTCCTGTGGATTAATGCAACCATAATAGTGAGGCCAGGTCAATCCCGCTTGCTGTATCGAGCGTTCTGGCCGACTTCCCCCTTGGAAATTGAGAGTGCGTAAGTCGTAGAGCAAATTTCATGCACACTACCCAAAACGCCTTCCGCCAAATTTGCCTCTGATAGTTGCGGAAAGGTGCTACGAATACCCTACCGGGATGTGCCTAGCTCCTGAGAGTATCGGTGGCATTCCTAAAATGCGCCTTCCCCCAACTCAACACAGATCAAGTCACCTTGAAAAACAAGGAGCATTCGCCTGCGCTACCGGCTCCAAATTCCTTTGTTGAAATCCCAAGGGTATATTCACAATAATCGCGTCGTCGGCCGCCTTTCCTCCTTCACCTTCACCGTGTTGCAGGAAATAGCTTTCAGCATGCCTAACCGGCTTACTCGCCAATGCTACTAAAGTAGAATGAAACGCAACAAGCGAATTGTTACGTTTACCTACTACCACATACCTCGTTGCTCATATACTGTGCATTGGTTCGCTGCGACCGCCTCTAATCATTCGAAACACCAGACTCCCTTCCGCAAGATCATGGCGCAGCGCCAAAACAGCCTGCCACGGTTAATACCAACGACGATGACGACCGAAGCAAAACGAGTCTTCACTGCTTCTCACATAGCAACTCCACACATGCACACCCATGCACCTTTGCATCCATGCCTGCTATCATACAAGCTGAAACGCAATGTACGCATTGCCCACGCAGAGCGTATTATTGTCCTTCTCAAGGAGTACGCCGTGGGAGCACCAGCTCACCAACCCAACGTCAGGTAAAGCTTCCCAACACTCCTGCAGCAGATGCGCTACTGCATAGGCCTACGGTGCTCACATGTGCAGGGCCGCCACAGCTTTGCCTAATACTGCGTACACTTCTATCGGCGGACGAACCTGGTTAGAACCAACGCAAGTAAACCGAGCGCATAATACCAACTTCACAACTAATGCAGTTGGCTGCATGGGGAGTCCTGTGCACACTCCCTCTCGCTGGGAGATCGAAAGTAAGTGGGGGGCCCATACAGCTAGGACCCAGATGGCGCGCATGAATTGACTCGCCCTGTATCGTATCCGATTCTCGACAGGCTTTACAATCACCCTGTTTAAACATGGTTTGTCCGAACCAAAATCAGTGGCACATTCAGAAGTGGAGCGTATTACGGAAGCACAAAAGCTTGCCTTACCCGACAAAACCAGAAACGCCCGGATGGGCTACCAGCCCAGCTCCTTATTGTGCATCCGCCGCAGATATTTAAATACATTCGCGTTGGTGGCGGCGTCATTTACCTTCTGCCCTCCTGTCTTCCCCTGTTCCCACTGTGCCGTAAACAACCACCATCACAGAACGCAAGGCTTATCTCAAACGATACTGTAGTAGTGTTGACACAAATAATCCTACTGGGACTGTTGTCTCGTATTGTACTGCCCGTATACGGTGTAGACAGTTCTCAGTTCACTACGTTCGTTTGTAATGTCGTGCGCTATCTCGCAAAATGTTTATTTAAGCGCCTGAGCATTCCCTCATAGCATATACCAAAGAAAGGCCCACGATCACCCGCTTATCACCATACTGCAACTTTGTTCGTCTGCAGGCATGCGCATACACATCCAAGCCTGTCATCAGACAGAAAGGTGAACAGAGTTATGCCCGCGCAAATCAGTTGCGCGTGTTTCTAGTGGCACACTTTCTGGATAAACCAAAGGGTGGGCATAATGCTGAATAGATCCCTCCCAAACCGCGGCTGTAGGCGCACTCCCGAGCACTGAACAGCCTCCACTTGCTCACATCTCCAAGCCGGCTGCATCTTGTCGTCAGCAAGGGCTTACTTCAACCAGGGCAAACGTCCCATGCGGGCTTCCGATCAATGCGGGTGAATACATGGGGATTACCCTTTGAAGCGCCCCTCCTTAGGCGTCCAACCACATCCGGTAACCCTAAGAACGTGAGTAATATCGGCACCCTGAATTTGTGTGGCCTGCGTGACGTTTACCTTTGATTATTATGAAGTGGCGCAACGAACGCGCTTCTCGAGATGATGAAAACGAATGAAAATCGGGAACGCATTTAACCATCGCACTCCCCCCTGAACAACCAAGGTCCTAACCAGTGTGTCCAAGCCAGAAATAGCCCCCTGCCTACGGCATCGGCTTGCTTTCGTGCTGCTCAATAGCAATACAACACGCTACGGGTTCAGCTTGTCTTCTTCGTGTAAGCGCCACCAGCGTTTACACAACCCGAGTTGGATCCTGTATCGGCCGTCGCCCGCCCTTCCTGACACTTGTTAACTGCATGTATAGCTGGGCCAGCCGTCAATAACACTGGGCCTCTGACGCAAAACACGGCGCCGGCACGGCAGCCTCCTACCACATGCTGCACCGCACATACACTGCATGCACAGTTCATTCAGTAATTTATCATCACACGCTTCCCCACAAGGGAGAGAGATACAACCCCACACGATGCGCAAGAAAAATACAGGCGAAGAAGCGCGAGCCCTGGTTGCTTCTGGCACTGAAACTCCATGCGTAAGTTGTACGCATGCACATGTACAGGCATGCCTGATATCGGGCAGCCTGAAATTGAAGCAGCATCCGCACTTCCACAGCAAACTGAGTGCGCTTCTAGCGGCATACTGCCTAGGCAAAGCAAGTGTGCAGTGGCAACACAGAAAAAATATTCGCCGCACCGAGGGCATAAATACGTCCTTCACAAACTGCATAACCTGCCATGCTCGCACACGCAAGTGTGCAAGCTATAGACAAAATAATACTGGATATACTCCTATCGGCAGACGCAACTGAATCCAACCAAGGCAGAGGAAACAGGCTAGCAAGCTGAATACCAACTGCCAGATGATGCAGCTCAATGCATGTGAGGTCCTGGCCAAATCGCTTTTTGGCAAATAACCAGCAGTATAGCCTTTTAAGGATACAGAAGCTATCGTGCGCACGCGAACCAAGGTGCCTTCTACCGTGTTTGCCTCAGCTGAATTTAAGCAAGTGCTACAAACCCTGTAGCGCGGCACGTCTATGCCAAAACGCATCACCGGCATCAATAAGCTGCACCTGCACCGAATATAAGACAGACCCACCCACCTCGCCAAACCAGAAGCATTCGCCTGCGCTACCGGTTCCAGATTCTTTCGCCGAAACCCTAAGGGTATATTCACAATCACCGCGTCGTCGGCTACCTTCATTCCTCCGCTTTTACCGTGTCGCAGGAGACGGCTCTCAGCATGCCCAGCCGGCCTAGTCGCCAATCCCATTGAAGTAGAATAAAAACAAATCAGCGAATTGTTACGTTTACCTACTACCAGATACTCCGCTACTCATACACTGTTGCACCGGCTTGCTGCGATCGCTTGTAGTGTGCGGCTCTGCCTTGCAACGCACACCGCAGCGCCAAAACGCCTCTCCATGGCTGATACCAACGATGATCACGGTCGAAGCAAAACGACCTCACTGCTTCTCACATAGCTACTCCACACATGTGCAAGCGCGCGGATTTGTACCCATGCCTGCTATCATACAAGCTGAAACGCAATGTACGCATTGCCCGCGCAGAGCGTATTATTGTTCGTTCTCGCAAGGCGTACGCCGTTGGAGCACCAGCGCACCAACCCAACGCCAGGTAAAGCTTCCCAACACTCCTGCTACAGATGCGCTACTGCATAGGCCTACGATGCTCACATGTGCAGGGCCGCCACAGCTTTGCCTAATACTGCGTACACCTCTATAGGCGGATGGGTTCGCTTGCTCTGGTTCTTGGTTGGAACCAGAGCAAGCGAACCCATCGCAAAATTACAACAAACGGTTGGGACCAAGTTTCATGGTTGCATCGGGCTACCTGGGCTCATGGCTGCTCTCTGGAAGATCGATAATAAGCTGGAAGCGCCTTGACATGTCCATTTCACGCACACACGTTCGATCCTGATGTGTATGGAAAGGTGCTACGAGCACTCTACAGAGATATGAATAGCCCGAAAGAGAATCACTGGCACATCCGCAAGTTATATCTATTCCACAAGCAAAACAGCTTACTTTATCCCGCCTAACCTGGATCCCCTGGCTGCGCTGCCAATGCTGCCTTTCAGTGGCGCTTGCCGCATGCAATTACACTGTTTGTGTTGGGCCCGCCGGAAAACGCTCTACCCCCACTCGCTTTTCCTGCTTCCGCAAAAATACTGCTACCATGCATCATAGGGCTGGTCGTCAATACTACTGAGTAATTTGACACAAAATACCGCGTTCTCACTGTTGCCCCCTCGCGCATATTGCACTGCCCATATACTCCGTCAACGTTACACTATAACTGCCCGTCATATTAGACTCTGCTCCACAAATGCTCACTGTAGCGTCAAAACAGCCTCCAGCACTACATGAGAAGGAGAAGCATAGCCAAAACGAAACAGGCACTTACACTTCTTCACACTGCAACTGCATAAATATGCAAGCATGCAAATGCACGTCCATCACTACCATTAGGCAGCTTCAAACGTTAGTAGACCAGTAGACCTGTAACCGCGTCGAACAAATGAGTCTGCACCTAGGGACATACTTGCTGGTTAGACCAAAGCACGATTCTTGTACGGAAAGCGGGTTCGACAGACCGCGGCCGTAGTCTCGATAACGCCAACTGCAAAGACTCTAATGCTTGCTCATCCACGTTATCCAGCTCTCCGCCAAATACTGCCTTAATGCCTATCATCAGGAGGTGCATACATCAACCGGCGCAACCAAACACAACAAGGGATCGCGTAGGGACAATGCAAAGCGATGTAGTTTAATGCATGGGGCTTTACGGTCAAATTGCCTCTTCTGGAAGCACAGCGGCAGGCGGAAACAACTTAAACGTATAAGACTTACAACACGCACGAAATAGGGTGAGCGGGCTTGCACTCATCACTGATTTTTGTGAAAGGGAGGTAAAGGCACCGCCCTGCGAAGTGGTGAGGTCGAGCGAAAATCAATGACACAGTCATTGTTCGGACACGTCCCTTGACAGATGAGGGGTAAAGTTAAACCTACCAAAACAGATCCACGCGCCTGCCTACGACTTCGGCTTGCTTGTGTGCAATTCAATAGGTACAGGATGAGGTCCAGGTTTAGCGTTATTTCGTGCAAACGCCATGAGCAGTTGTACGGTTCGTGTTTTCCCTGAACGACTGTTCCCTTCCCCATTGTCCTTCTCCGCAAGACAACTGCCATCATAGGTTTCCGCACGTGCCGTCAGTACAACCAGGCGCTTGATACAAGTCGCCGTTGGTCATTTTGCATTCTGTCACATTTCACTGAAATCCATTGTGACGTCTCATTTTGTCCGGCAACCGTACACCGCACGTCAAACGAGCCCACCGCCGTCGATGCCAAAACATAGGACGATCGACGCAAAACAAGCTTCCATTTCCCCCCACCCTCCACCTCCACGAAACTGTACAGATGTAGGTGTATGCAGGCGTCACCCCCACGGTGTAGCAGTACTCATAGTCACGTCAAGCGAATAAGGGTGCTTCCACGGGCATACTTGCTGGATACACAAAAGTACGATCGCTACGCCGAAAAAAACGCCTTGCCACACCGTGGGCGCAGTCTCATGCATAGTAATCGCATACCCTACTCTACCAACCGGCCTAGGGCTTCTAGTCCTCCGCCAAGTACTGCGTCACCACCTACTGCAGGAATATTTCAACCTTCGCAAGCCAGGAAGGCGCAAGAGCTATGCCGACTGTAGCACAGTGTAGCTCGATGCATGAGCTTTGAACCGCACATTTTTGGATGTCCAAAAACGCCCCAATAACCACTGAAGCGTCTACCCACGCCGGGCTAGTTAATCCGAATGTCCTGTTTGACGGTCGCCTCTGATTGTTATCAAGAAATGCTACAGATACCCCTTTCCAAGGTGACAAGCGCGAGAGGCAAATACGGGCGCATTTAACCATTGCACTCTCCCCTGAACAACCAAGGTCCTAACTAGTGTGTCCAAGCCAGAAATAGCCCCCTGCCTACGGCATCGGCTTGCTTTCGTGCTGCTCAATAGCAATACAACACGCTACGGGTTCAGCTTGTCTTCTTCGTGTAAGCGCCACCAACGTTTACACAACCCGAGTTGGATCCTGTATCGGCCGTCGCCCGCCCTTCCTGACACTTGTTAACTGCATGTATAGCTGGGCCAGCCGTCAATAACACTGGGCCTCTGACGCAAAACACGGCGCCGGCACGGCAGCCTCCTACCACATGCTGCACCGCACATACACTGCATGCACAGTTCATTCAGTAATTTATCATCACACGCTTCCCCACAAGGGAGAGAGATACAACCCCACACGATGCGCAAGAAAAATACAGGCGAAGAAGCGCGAGCCCTGGTTGCTTCTGGCACTGAAACTCCATGCGTAAGTTGTACGCATGCACATGTACAGGCATGCCTGATATCGGGCAGCCTGAAATTGAAGCAGCATCCGCACTTCCACAGCAAACTGAGTGCGCTTCTAGCGGCATACTGCCTAGGCAAAGCAAGTGTGCAGTGGCAACACAGAAAAAATATTCGCCGCACCGAGGGCATAAATACGTCCTTCACAAACTGCATAACCTGCCATGCTCGCACACGCAAGTGTGCAAGCTATAGACAAAATAATACTGGATATACTCCTATCGGCAGACGCAACTGAATCCAACCAAGGCAGAGGAAACAGGCTAGCAAGCTGAATACCAACTGCCAGATGATGCAGCTCAATGCATGTGAGGTCCTGGCCAAATCGCTTTTTGGCAAATAACCAGCAGTATAGCCTTTTAAGGATACAGAAGCTATCGTGCGCACGCGAACCAAGGTGCCTTCTACCGTGTTTGCCTCAGCTGAATTTAAGCAAGTGCTACAAACCCTGTAGCGCGGCACGTCTATGCCAAAACGCATCACCGGCATCAATAAGCTGCACCTGCACCGAATATAAGACAGACCCACCCACCTCGCCAAACCAGAAGCATTCGCCTGCGCTACCGGTTCCAGATTCTTTCGCCGAAACCCTAAGGGTATATTCACAATCACCGCGTCGTCGGCTACCTTCATTCCTCCGCTTTTACCGTGTCGCAGGAGACGGCTCTCAGCATGCCCAGCCGGCCTAGTCGCCAATCCCATTGAAGTAGAATAAAAACAAATCAGCGAATTGTTACGTTTACCTACTACCAGATACTCCGCTACTCATACACTGTTGCACCGGCTTGCTGCGATCGCTTGTAGTGTGCGGCTCTGCCTTGCAACGCACACCGCAGCGCCAAAACGCCTCTCCATGGCTGATACCAACGATGATCACGGTCGAAGCAAAACGACCTCACTGCTTCTCACATAGCTACTCCACACATGTGCAAGCGCGCGGATTTGTACCCATGCCTGCTATCATACAAGCTGAAACGCAATGTACGCATTGCCCGCGCAGAGCGTATTATTGTTCGTTCTCGCAAGGCGTACGCCGTTGGAGCACCAGCGCACCAACCCAACGCCAGGTAAAGCTTCCCAACACTCCTGCTACAGATGCGCTACTGCATAGGCCTACGATGCTCACATGTGCAGGGCCGCCACAGCTTTGCCTAATACTGCGTACACCTCTATAGGCGGATGGGTTCGCTTGCTCTGGTTCTTGGTTGGAACCAGAGCAAGCGAACCCATCGCAAAATTACAACAAACGGTTGGGACCAAGTTTCATGGTTGCATCGGGCTACCTGGGCTCATGGCTGCTCTCTGGAAGATCGATAATAAGCTGGAAGCGCCTTGACATGTCCATTTCACGCACACACGTTCGATCCTGATGTGTATGGAAAGGTGCTACGAGCACTCTACAGAGATATGAATAGCCCGAAAGAGAATCACTGGCACATCCGCAAGTTATATCTATTCCACAAGCAAAACAGCTTACTTTATCCCGCCTAACCTGGATCCCCTGGCTGCGCTGCCAATGCTGCCTTTCAGTGGCGCTTGCCGCATGCAATTACACTGTTTGTGTTGGGCCCGCCGGAAAACGCTCTACCCCCACTCGCTTTTCCTGCTTCCGCAAAAATACTGCTACCATGCATCATAGGGCTGGTCGTCAATACTACTGAGTAATTTGACACAAAATACCGCGTTCTCACTGTTGCCCCCTCGCGCATATTGCACTGCCCATATACTCCGTCAACGTTACACTATAACTGCCCGTCATATTAGACTCTGCTCCACAAATGCTCACTGTAGCGTCAAAACAGCCTCCAGCACTACATGAGAAGGAGAAGCATAGCCAAAACGAAACAGGCACTTACACTTCTTCACACTGCAACTGCATAAATATGCAAGCATGCAAATGCACGTCCATCACTACCATTAGGCAGCTTCAAACGTTAGTAGACCAGTAGACCTGTAACCGCGTCGAACAAATGAGTCTGCACCTAGGGACATACTTGCTGGTTAGACCAAAGCACGATTCTTGTACGGAAAGCGGGTTCGACAGACCGCGGCCGTAGTCTCGATAACGCCAACTGCAAAGACTCTAATGCTTGCTCATCCACGTTATCCAGCTCTCCGCCAAATACTGCCTTAATGCCTATCATCAGGAGGTGCATACATCAACCGGCGCAACCAAACACAACAAGGGATCGCGTAGGGACAATGCAAAGCGATGTAGTTTAATGCATGGGGCTTTACTGTCAAATTGCCTCTTTTGGAAGCACAGCGGCAGGCGGAAACAACTTAAGCGTGTGCGCAACATCGTCGTAGCCAGTCCCTTCAAGAGAAAATAGAGCTATGGTTAACACGCAACTGGAAGGGCGCCAACGATTGCCAAATGCCGGTCCCACCCTGCCTCAGTGTATGCTTTCCGACTTTTGTTTTTTGAGCCTATGGATCGCTGTGCATCGTCGAACGCGTGCTTCACAGCATACGCACTACATGCAACACCTCCACTAGACATTTTTAATCCTCCGTTTCCACTACAAGCACTCGTATTTGATTGCGTGGCCGCAGCGCCATATATCTGTGCCGATGTAGCGTGCGCACATCCTGTATGGGACCCCGCGAGGGCGCAACAAAAAACCACACTTTCGTACGTTGAATTGCTACAATACTTTGGCATCATCTTTTTGTGGACAAAAAGGGCATTCTTTATGTGAAGAAACGCACACAAGCATTCCCACGCACGGTGCACCAGTGCCGCTGGACGGTGCAACTTCACATCCTCACTGAGACGCAGTTATAGGAGCGTCATTAGATCGCGGAATACGGAGGTGCAGAGTATCCATGGCCTCATGCAAATGCCACAGAATAACAATCATACGAAGTAAGCAGCAGCACTGAGCGTGGGTGGTATATTCTGATTGGACTCACGGGCTAAGTAATCCGTGTTGAGGATAGAAAACTGGTTTCCTGGCCCAGGAATTGGAATTGAACTTGTGGGAACTATGAAGAGAAGATGCGCACCCGCCTGTCAGAGAGTGTGACCTGCGAAAAAGGGAAATATGATAACTTTGCATTGGCATTTTAAACGGCGATCAGCCGATGTACATTATTTTGTGTTGAGCACGCATACACCAGACCATGCCCCTCCAACTAAAGTCCGCCTTACTCCCTGGAGCATACTCACACGTGCAACAAACCGGGTGCACGGGTTTATGCAGGCAGGGTGCATGATCGCTGTGAAAAGTATGCAAATGTCTGAAGCCACACTGGTAACTATTTATCGTGCTTTCACTAACCCTACTGCTCTGTAGAGGTCGCCTCACTAGGGCGTGAGCAAATCCTGTTCGTGCGCAAGGGGTCCCGAGAAACATATAAGCCTATTGAGTAGATACTTTGATGGTACTCCTGAAGGTTCGAGAATATTGCATTCCATCTGACCAATCAAACAGCCTGCAATGCAGAGAGTCTATATCCGATTCGGAACAACTCGAGTACGCCGGCATACTAGGAAGAGGATTTAAAGTTAATCAAGGCGTACGCTCTGACTCGTATTACTCTAGCTTCAACTGGGGAGACTGCAAGCCGAGGCCGGTCGGACGTCGATGTGTGCAATGGTCCAGGCTACTATTCTCAGAAGGCTGTGGGGAGGTGCCTGCAGCTTTCCTTTCTGTACAACTCACAATCTGTGAAGTTGTATCCATCTGCAACGCTTCGACAAGAAAATGAGCGGCAATAGTCCCGAGATCGCTCTTTGAACTTGGTGGTCAAAGCCTGCCACAGAGTTCCACGTCTCTTTGCATAGATTCCTCGCTCACTGCCTGAACCCAACAGCATGCGGGGTATTATATTCTCTGGTTCGTGGCAGCAGTTCTGCGATGCTTAGTTACAACGTTGCATAGCCACAAACAGCTGGTCTGTGCACACCACCTGTATGCGCGCTCCGCAGGCGCCAGGTTGGCATGACATGGCCTGCACGGGATTGCCCGACAGATCTTATCAGTTGCATCTTCCACTCCTGCCGCGCAAAGGTAGATCCTTAAAGCTTTTTACAGTACAATACAGCAGTTTTATCATTATTTACCGCACTATCTTCTGACTGAATCTGGTCGACTTTGTTGAGCAACGGCCGCGCAGTCTAGTTGTACCCAACAGATGCATCCCGCAGCGGTTTCAGCCCTGCAGTGGTCCTGTCTCGACGCCAGAACGCGTACCGTCACACTCGTGGATTTCAACTTCTGTGCAGTCGAAGTATTCGTTGCATCCGTCTAGCCAGCCCCATGACTACTCGTCACGTTGCATGGATGCCTCACCTTAATCCATTAGTGCGCACAATATTTTTCGATCCGTGTCCAAATAAACTGTTCGTCCGCTACCACTTGTTTTCCCTAGGGCTGCAGCAAATCATACTGTACAAATTCCAGCCAGTCCTGCAATGTATGTACCAATGCCGTCAGATATATGAAATTGGACTGGAAAACATTTGAAATAAACTGTTTACTGCTTTTTGAAATCAATGCGAGGAGCTGTTTGAACTATTGCTGCCAAGCAGCGTCACTCATACGCTTCATTGTAGTGGATAATATAGAAGCGGGCAAGTGCCAGGCTACGCCTCTTGTGCATACTATCCAGCGCCCCACGCCGATACCTGAAATAGCAGCACCAAGCGTTCGCATGCTTTTCTAAGAAGCGTACGCTCTGCTCCAAACGATAGTCCTAGCGTTTGGAAAAACAGCTGCATCTACTGTTTCTCTCATGGCAGGTGGTTGGTGACTAGGGCTACACCTTCCTGTCGCCAATGTGATCGCATGAGTTCTCCCGAAACGCCACAAAACTGTCTGGAAGCAGATCACAAGCTTTTTCTACCACAACGTCGTCACGGCACTACAAAGAGAAGGTCGGGAGCCTGCGCCACAGCGCCACACAACAAATCGGAAAAACAACCAAAGGCCGCTGAATTAGTCTTCCGCCCACAACACCGCATATTCAGTAGCTAGCAAGGCGATGCAGACTCGCACTTTCAGTTGGAGTTTACAGGTTTCAATTAGTGGGCGTTCCATCGCTAGATTTGGCAAATCATGGAAAGGCGAGCATATTTCTATGTTTCGTTAGTGGATAATATATTTTGCTGCAAGGCTGTTCACAGTTTTAAAGCGTCCCCTTTGACCTGTGGCTGCTGAAAAGCCGCTGCCAACAGCATACAGGGCTTCTTGAAACGCCATGCAACATTTTGAAATTTCAAACTGCCAAAGCTCGAGCATCATGAGCGAATTACACAAAGCGAGTCAAAGCTACTAATTGCGTAACACGTGGGATTTCTGGGGGGCATGCCGCGGTACAGTTTCTGCATATTTACGTCGGCTTTCTTCACTAGAGTGTGTGTTCCGATAGCAGCAATAGTGTTGTTATTGGTCAGCATCTTCAGCAAACGACACGTACCATTTTGCAAAGTACCACTACTTCCAGTCGCAGTAGAATGTCACCTACTTAGGCGCTGCGCTCAACATAATCTGCTTTGCTGGGCGTGTCGCACAAGTGTAAGCATACTGTCTGGACTCCATTATAGTAGGCATCCGTCGAGTGCTGCCGAGTGCACAACGACAACGACACAAACTGATATCCACTTCAACGTGTGAGCTTGTACATGAACCTTATTGAAATACGAGACCTGTGGGGAAGGGCACAAGCGTAACGACTGAAAAAGGTAACTGCCTTCTCCTATGCCAGCATAAATGCATATGTTATTCGTGTACTGCTGCAGAGTTCCACAAAGTGCCTTCTAGAATGAATGAGCGCGCCGCATAATTCTGGACAAGAGGTGGTGCGTGACCGGTATGGAACTACTGCAAGCTGCTGCGTACTTTCCAAACGCCTCTTGTTCAAATGTTGCTAAACTGTGCAGCATAAGCGTCTGCATTTAATGTTCTCACCGAAAATGTTGTGATCGAAGCAAGTTTCCAGCACAGCGAAATTCAAATACGCTTCTCCCCAAGCTTAAATTTAACGTTGGCAGGGATCGAGGCCTCTGCACTCCGGCGGTTACTCAACAACTATCGTTTATGCATTTCTCCTTCTCACGCAGGGCCATGCTCAACCAGCATTTTCTACCAATATGAATCGTTCACCCCTCCAGGGCAAGCAAATAAGCAAAATGTCCCGATGTGCCCCTGATTTTTTTTTAAAGCAGCATAAGGTGTTTGCGTTGTCCCCCGAAGTAGACGTAAAGTACGCCAGGCTCAAAAACACAAGCACCTGCCAGCTAGGCATCCCATCCCGACAGCCTTGACTGCAAGGTGACATCTCTACCATAAGCTGCGTAAACACGGCAGAGTAGAACAGCTCATACAATGGAGGTAGACAACGATGCTATGTATGGCATTATAATGTCAACGCGCACCAGGGGAAATGCTACTCATTTCGCCAGAACGTCCTTGCGCATGCGTCGAAAATAGTGGCTTGTACGCCGGGCCAAATAGTTAAATGCTTGGTTATCTTTGTCATCACAGCGCACTGTAGGTTGCTTCATCCTTCACTTGTTCCAAACCACCTCGTCGAGCACGAGGGGAGTTTACGTTGCACGAGCTAGGTTATTTATATTGGCAAGATTAGCCGACATCTCCTTCAGGACACCAGATTGCGTCGAGGCGCCGCTGCTTCACTACCACCGCGACGTGTACCCAGCTGGCATAACGCTCTTCGCCTAATAGAGTGCCCTTTGCCGCGGCCCCAAACATCTTTTGCTGTTGCAAGAATCCGCGCTTTCCGTATTATTCATCGGGAAAAGCACGCATACTCTTCTCACGTCTAACAAGGCGACCATATCCTGCATTGTCGTTCCAACCTCGAATACTGGCACTTTACGAACCTGTCCATATGCAGAGGTCAGGCCTTCGCACTTCGCTTGCTTCTAATCTCTAGTTTTCGACAGGGACAAACATACATGCACCCAGATGATAGTCACAGCGCACCTCGGCTCCATATTTCCATATTCATTTAAGCTATCGCATGGCCGGTTAGTCAAATTAGTTTCTCCCCGCCACTGCAGTCGCTAACGACTTGGACGCGCAAAATGTACTAAATTTTAACCTGCTGCTACTGGCCAGTACGCATGCCGATGGACGTGACGGCACACTTCTTTCTTTCGCACCGTTCGAATGGCCTTCAACACAGAATCCCGTAGCCACAACTGCCACCAGCTCAACGATGCTTGGGCTCATCACATGGAAGTGGTTGCAGATCAATTCAGCGCAGTCACAACCATCTTCTCAAACTGCGTGCGTACTAGCTGAATCCAAAAACGCGATGGCAACGATAGGCAAGCCTCCGCCACACCGTAGCAGTTCTCATGAAACCTGCATAGCCTTACGGTACATGCAGATGCAGGGCCGCCATTGTTGTGCATAAGACTGCGTCTGCTAAGGGCAGACCATGCTGGTTTTCTTTAGGGCAAACAAACCGAGCACTGTGTTATTACCATTTGCATCTCGTTTCAGCTTCAGTTGGCTGCATGGGGCTTGCTGGTGACATCAAGATTCTCTGAAAGACCGCAAGAATCCGGAAGCGTCTAGGCGTAGACATAGATCGCGTACCAAGCACATGAACCGATATGCCCTGCAATGCGTTCACTTCTGTTCGTTATGGAGGCCTGCTACGAACATCCCGCCGCCACGTGGCTAAACCCAGAAAACGTCAGTGGCAAACTCACACATTGTCAGTACTCCGAACACAAAATCGACCAAAACATCCCGCCTAACTCTAAAAACTCGCCTGCAGTGCGGGTTGTGCTTCCCCACGTGCATCCCAACAGCCACATAAGCAGCCTAACGTTAGGCGTTCGTTTGTGCAACCACTCTGCCGACCGCAGCCAGGCCGTCGCTATTCCCTTCCCCAAAAGAACAGTCACAATCACCCACAAACGGCTTGGTATTCAATATTACTAGGCGTTCGTCACAAATCACACAGGAGTCGCCAATGCGCCCTAGCACGTACTGCGCTACACATATACTGCGTCCCCTGAGGTCGTCTGTAACGGCAGACATTGGCTAGCAAGCCAATTAGCAGAGCGGCTGCATCTGGTTCTGACAAACCCCAACTCTGGGGATGGCGAAAGTGAATCGCGAATCTCTATCAACTCGTATTGGAACACCACAAATCTGCAATCGTGCAAATAAGAATCCATGCTTGCCATCATGCAGCCGGGAACGTAGAAGGACCTACAACCGCTTCAAGCGAGTGTGCACACAACCCTTCATTGCATACTTGCTGGACAAACCGAAGCACGACTGTAATGTCAGAGAAGGTTTCGCAACACCGTAGCTGTACACAAAGTGCATAGCCACACGACGCTCACGGATCTAGGTTCCTCAGCTCTCCGTCAAATCCTGCGTTAACTCCGACGGGCGAACGGAGCACTTTTCAACAAGAAGGGCGAGCTCGACACCAAATGCAGAGCAATGCAACCGCTTGCAACTGGCGTTCTTGTCGAATTGCTTCTTGCTGGCATACAAACAACGACTGAGATGTACGGGAAGCTTCACGTGCGGGCAGACTGAGGCCCTGCTTCCTGTGCGTCACTACTATGTTCGACTTCTATGAACAGTTTGCCGTGCGATGCCAAGCCCGGGCAAACCTCAGTGGCATATTCAATGGCTGCAGGCAGCGCGGGCAAAAAAAAGCTTGGAGGATTTTGCCAAACGAGAAACATCTTGCGAAATGGGTTTTACCTCTTTAGTAAAACCCGTCTTTTGAGGGAATATACTATCACAAAAGACGCGAATGGCCGTGCAGTTGACTGAACGTTCGCCATCGACTGCCGGGTTGCACCTGCCGCCTCCCACGAAGGGTTTCGGCTTACATACAGTGCATATACAGTGCGTTGCGAGTTCACTGAAACCGTTTGTAATGCCATGTTCAGCCTCCGAACGGCATTCTGGAGTGCCGGAATACGATCCCCCACCAGACACCAAAACCGGGCACGGACGATGCAGAATGAGGCTCGACATCTGCCGTCAGGCATTCTGAAAGACAGCAGCACTGCAATACGAGGCCAGCAAGTGGGTGTGTTACAAAGGGCATACTTCCTGACCGAAAGAGCACGATCATCGGGCCAGAAAAGGCTTCCCTCACAGCGGCAGTAGACGTACGCACACATGCAGCATATCGTACAACGCTCGTACATTTAGGCCCCCTAATCCCTTGGCAAATACAGCGTGCACTTCAATCGAAAGGGCGGAGTTAATTTTGACTAAGGCAGGCAAACAAACCGCCAATGCAATATTAACTGCATGGCGACGCACCTGTTTGCCAAGTTGCTTATTGCTGAAAAAACGGGCGAGAATTGGCACTCGTCGAAACGTAAAATATATATCACGCGCGTGCGGCAGGATGCCTTGTGTTACTTGCGGCTTTGATGTCCGTGGGAAAATGGTACGAACACCCTGCCCGGCATTGCTAGCTCGAAATAATATCAGCAGCATGCAGTGCACCTACTCCCAACACAAAGCAGCTTCAATTAATTTCCTCAAAAACCTCTGTCCATACTACATGTTGGGCTTGCTGGCCTTTACCCAGTAGCTACGCAGTGAGCTATTAGCCGTTCCTTCACCCGCGTTTCGCAATTCGCCGTTCTTGTCCTCCGCAGGCTGACCACTCCCGTACATTGCCGTGGAGGCATTCAGGACTACTGCAGGTTTGACACAAATTACTGCGTAGTGCCTGTCGCTAACTTCTACATATTGCACTCCACATACAGTGTGTCACGACTCCGCTGGGATCGGACGCAGTGTCGCATCCTGCCTCGCAAATGCATACTACAGCGCTAAAGCATCCCCACATGGCAATTGCAAAGAAGATCGTCAAGCAGAACAAACTTGAGGACCTTGCATTGCAACCCCACCCATCTGCACGCAAGCACATTCACATCCATGCCTGCCATCATACAAGCTGAATCGTAGCGTACGTACTCTCGCGCAAAGCTAAAGGGAATAAGCGCTGCTGCAAAAGCAGAAACTCGCACATCCAAGAACGTTTCGCCGTAGTGGAGCTGCAGATGCGAGCACGCGAAGTGCATAAGCCTCCGCCTGTCGGCCAACTGCTTCCCATACTCCTTTCAGAAATTAAGGCCAATGCCAGCGATGGAAAGCGAAGCATGATGGAGTTTGAGACGGACTGCACAGCGGTGCGACTGATGGCATGCGTAGGACTGCTCAAAGGACTGCTCGTCCGAAGACCAGCGTGAATCGGGAGGCGTCTGCACATGGAACGTACATAACGCACAAGAACCAAGGTGCCCTGTATAGCGTTCTCTCCTGAGGCTTATGGACGCCTGCTGCGACCATCCTGCCGCGAGAGGCAACCTCCAACGAGAATCAGTGGCGCAATCATAAGGAACAACTAACCCTAAAACAAAACATTTCAAAGGATTTCACAAACCCCGAAACACCTGCTTGCGCTACTTGAATGGATACACAAATAACTACGCGTTCCGCGTTATTCCCTGCAGGCGCCGCCAATATGCACATAATTCATGTTGGCCCCTACATCGGTCGAGCCGCGCTTCCTTATTTCCTGTCTCCGCACACCCACTGCCAACGTACAAAGCCAAGTTGGCCAGCGGTACTACTAAACGTTTGACACAAGTTACTATGCAGTCGCTGCTGCAACCGAGCACGTACTGCGCTGCACAGGTACTGCCTCTTTAATTCATATAGATCGTTTGTAATGTCACGGTATGTCTCGCAAATGCACAGCACCCTGCCCCAGTAGGTACAGGTGAAAGCTGAACGAGCCTTCACATCTTTTCACACTGTGACTACACAAATCTTCACGCGTGCATATCCAACTTCAACGCCCTGTGTCCTACAAGCTGAAACGTAGTAGTCCGAGCCACAGCGTCATACAGGTGAATTCATTTGGAATGTTTCAGACTAGCTACGGGCTGCCCTAGTTGGTGAACGTCTGGCATATCCGCTACTGTGGGTAATTCCACAGTAGCGGATATGCCAGACGTTCACCAACTAGGGCAGCCCGTAGCT
>CAJFCZ010000160.1:0-23317 GCA_904066245.1 Eimeria sp. OTU-Y
CGCGAAGAGCCATGTGAAAGCCTCCTTTGCTATGGTAGATGCGTTCAGGCATGGGCAGTCAACCAGGTTTCGTATGATGGTAGTTGGTCTTGCGGGAACGCCACCTGCGTCGTGTGCGGCGTTGTTTAAGGCTTTAGGCCTTTGTTCAATTGCCATTCACAGATGTGTCTCTGACTAGCAGACGTTGTTGTACTATATGTGGTGGAACCAGTACTTGCGTTTCGTTATGCACAAGGTGAGGGCCCCTGAAGGTACGTCGCGCTGCACGCGCCAACATGTTAGCCCATGCGTGAGTACTGCGTTTGGCGAGCAGCAGTGGAAGTGGCCGCGGAATGCTGATGATTCATGGAACGTGTAGTCGAAGTGCCAGTGATTGTATCGGTAGAGAATGCAGGCCGTGTGCTCACTTGCTCATCTCTATAGCTGTGGCCGGTAAACGCATTTTCCTGTTGCATTTGCTGCTGCCGTTAATAGAGAGTATGCCTTGGTTGCACAGGGCACTGGTAATCAGTGAAAAGGTCAGCAGGCAGCACAGTGATAATCGAGGGTTCAAGCATGAGAAGAATCATTGAGCCTGAATGGCTCATGGGGCATGGCTAAAAAATCGTGAAACGAGCAGTCCGTTGTGTAGCTATTTGCCGCATCGGCATTAGAGGGGATAGGCAATAACGTAGGTGGGTGGTTTTGATTTGGTAAGAGTAGCTGAACTGTTTTGCTACCGCATTTTGGAACCCATGGAGTTAACGGCTTTTGTTCGAGCTCTGCGGTTCGCGGCAGGATGTTCGTAGCGCTTTAACGGAGTCAGGAGTCAGACGGGCAACAGGTCACCTTGATGCACGTACGTGTTGTACCGCTAATGCTTTTCAGATTTTGATTTTCTCGGCTTTCGTTGGTCTTCAACAGAGTGCGGTTTGACCAGGACGCACCAAGCAGCCAGCTGCATCTTCCCGTATCTTAATCTTCCCTGAGTTCTTGTTGAACTTGCCCATGGTTTGCATTCCCTGCTCAACGCCAGTCCTATGTGCCGATAGGAGTATACGCGGAAGTTGAAAGAGAGACAACGAACATGCACGTGCAAGCGTCGAGGGGTTTTCTGGAGTTTGTGTTCGAACGTGTGCGCCCGCGATATTTTGGAGCCTTTCTGAATTTGCTGCCTTGTGCTTGTTTGCTCAGCAAGTAAGCACATAGTTTGGATGAAGTGCTGCAGTTTGGCTGGCGGGAGAGGAGCCAGTTTGAGCTGTTGAACGAAAATACGGTTTCGTTTGTGATTCTGTGTTGAAGGGCATTCAGAAGGCTCCCACAGATGTGTATCCTTATGATTAGGCAGTTGGGCAAGACGAAAGCTCCAACATGAATTTTACCGTGCTTTTGAAGCCACGAATTCTTGCTGTTGCAGAGGAATTGCTGTCTGTGGTCTACCCGCGTGTTGGCGTGAACATGCACAGTCCCCTTCAGTGCTCGTTTCTTGCTAAGTGTCGGAATTGAAGGTTCAGCGATGTCTATCTTACCTCCATCTGCTGCTCTGCTCTGTGGAAAAATTGGGGATAGTCGATCCCAAGAACTGGAGGATGGTGCCGCATTGTAAAACCCATTCACAGTGGGAAGCGAACGCTGGTCTCACTTGATCAACTGCAGGACTTTTGCATATTCTTGCAACGCGTCAAAGTGCTTAGCCTCTTGAAACGGAGTACTGCTTAGCGCGACGCTGTTATCCTGGTTGGCAATGCTTGTAGGCACGGTTCTACTTCGTCCACGTTTTCATTCTTGTTAGCGGTTATTACTATTATTCCTACTACTAGTAATATTATTATTATTGTAGTTTCATACACTGGTGCAGCAGTCAACCTACGGTATGCGAACTGCTGCTGAGGGTGCGGATTCAGAGGAGTTATGCTGTGGGTGTGCCGGCGACTGCACTCCAACAATACAGTGAGCAGAGACGCTGCGATGGCCAGCAGCATTTATCTTGTCGATGTCGGTTGTCGGAGGCGGTACATGTGGGCTGCAGCAAGTGAGTGCATGAGCTGTCACAAAGCTTTCAGTACAAGGCTTGATGCCGAGACAACGGGAACGACGGGGTAGATAGCGCTCGATGCGCCGCAGGGATTCTGCAGGTGTGCCGTTATTCCAGCTGCGTGACGCGAAAAACATGGGAACTGAGGGAGGACTAGTGGAGATGTTTACCGCGTAGCAGACAGCTCTGAACGCATCGGACGAAGCACGATGGAGCCTGCAGTGTAGAGGTTGGATGGCACTCGTTCGCCCAGAGAATGCTGCAGTAGGAGTGCTGCAAATGCGCCACATAGGAGCACGCATACATATATACGTGCTGGGAGAGGAAACATCAGCTACCAGCGTATGTTATTCCATGGAAGCTGGTACGCAAGACAGCTCCGAGATATGAAGTTGTGCAACAGTTCGCCGACTGGAACAGTAGGCGTAGGCGCGGCGCCAGGAAGATCATCAGTCCTTTTACAGATGCTGCATGCGCATTCTGCCGAAAGAATGTAAGCTTGAGCTCTAGTGCAAGTGCACACTCATCTGCACGGACATCTGCGACAACGTGCTTCGTAGCAGTGATCTCAAGTATTGCACGTTCCTGTTCTGTTAGACTGCCCTGAGAACCTCGTATGGGATTCGTCAGGAAGTAGGTTTGTTTGCTATTCCCTAAGTGGCTTGATTCTGCAGAAGAGCGCAGCCTTTCCGACGCAGTGATTTGAGTGAAATACTGGAATCTTTTGACAGTGATTGATGGTTCGGCTGCGTTCTGGCGCGCCTGGTAGAACGATATAGCCTGTGTGCAGGAAGGTGCACCAGCAGGCAAAATGTGCCCAGGCATTGTCTCTGTAGCCTTTCTTGCGACTTGTAGGCGCCTGACGCACTATTTGGTGTCTGTGGGAGCTTTTTCGCCGCCCGAATATTGATGTTAGGGATCAGGGCGTCTTAACTGGCATGACATCACATTGGCAGGGATACTGGACCACCTGCGCCGCGTCGATGGCCTTAGAAAAGTAGATAAATGGCGGTGTGCATACGTCTCATGCATCCGCTCCCCGAAATCTCTGAGATATCGTCAGCAGTTGGCATTTTCGGCGTGGTGTCCAACCGTTCGTAGTACAGCCGTTTTTTTTCATGGACATGTTCGTTTATGTGATGGCTTATGCTTAAATCCAGTGCAGTTCTAATTGCCACTTCTGTCATATCGAGCACTGCCTAAGCACTAAGTTTTAGGTATACTGCTCCGACAGCTGGCTTGTTATTCACGACCATCACATCGCACAGGTAGTGCTGGTCGCCTCTTTAACTCTGCGTGGCTGTGCTCAGCGCGTGAGCAAGTTTGCGCAGAGAGCTCTAGATTTTCTTTGAAAGCAACGGGTGCTTGTTTCGTTTAGGAAGCCTGAACGTGTGTAAGCTGTTCCGGCAGATATTGTAACGCTGGGGGACGGCCACCCGCAGCTGGAGTTGTCGGTGCAGCTGCTAATGCAATCTGGTGGGGCTGTGGAATCCTTGTGGCGCATGCTGTCGACGTATCACGCACCACAGATTCTACCAACGGAATCTACGGCTGTTCGTGTGTCTATTAAATTGTGCAAGTCATGGCGGTGATTTGTGGTTTGCATTCAGGGACAGTGCGTATCATGGACGCTTTCTCTGTTGACCAGAATCGGGGCAAGGATGCAGTTGCATACTTTCAGCGGCCGGCTGTCTAGCAGTTCATGTGAAGGGCCATACAGCTGAGAAACAGTGAGTTGTCATGAACTGCAAGCGAGACCTGGGTTTGGTCGAATCAGTATTGTTGTGTTGTTTCACTCAAGCGTCTGCAGGTCCTCGCATCTACGCGGCTGCGCCACCTTTGCTTCTTCTCAGTCGTCTAAAGTGCAGCTGATTAGTCTTGCGTGCATGCGTAACTATGAGTGAGCATTGATGTATATGCAGGGGCTTCCATGATGCCCGTATAGTTAGAACTACATGGCAAAATAGTAAAGGGCTGCCAGCTGACGTGGCAATCCACCGTTCCAATATTATCCGGCTTGAATAATGATTTCACCTAGGGACCGAGCGTTAGCAGAGGAAGTGACTATGCTTGGCCAATGCTTCGGGTAAAGCGCTTATTCCAATAGCCTCCAGCATAGCGAACGCTGTTGGTGTAGGGACGGAGTATTGGTATGTCGTCTCTGTGGTGCAAAGAGCGAACTGATACCTTGTAGTGGGTGCGTTGAAAGATAGCCGGAAACTGCAAAGTTTTAGTCCTTATTGATGTTGGTTTGTTTACTGCTAAAGGATTGTTTATGGAATACAGGAGTACAACGGAGAGCAGAAGGTGCCAACCAAAAATGGAGGACTAAAAGATGGTGATCCTGATGAGGTGGCGGTTTGAGCAAATCCGCTAGAGCAACAAATACATTTTTCAGGCTCCATCTATCCTCTTTGACATTATATAGAAATGCGTGCAAGCCTGGGCTGTGCTTGCATGTGAAACTCGGCGAAGAATCATCTGCATTTACGACGGGGGTTGGTGTTTCAGTAATCTTCCATGCGGACGTTCATTTGAACTTGCATCTGCGAAAAGCTTGGAATTACTCCTGTAATTAGGGTAGGACAGTGTCCCATGCCGGCGTGCCTTTAGATGCATCCCAAGACAACGGGTTAGCTGATTAAGAGACGCAAGCACAGAGTCTACTGCTCCCGCTACGTGACACACAGCGTGGCGCTCAACCAAAATACTTTGGAAAACGGTTGGCCTGTCAACTGCTATTCCTTTTGCGTCTCTAGCAACAATGCACGAGAGGCCTAAATTGCAAGGTACAAAGGCGGAGCTGTTGTGTAATAGGCAGCGGAGAGACGCTGCTCGTGAGTCAACACCAAAGGAACACCCACACAAGGTGGGAAAAACGTTTAGTGCTTCCGACAATCGGAAAGTCGTGCGCTGCAGCCTGGCTTTGTGCACTGTCAGAAAGAGCTAGTACGCAGGCATTAGTGGCGCTGCGATAGCAAATTGTGCACAGCACGTCGGGCGGCGACTAGAGGAAAGCCGCCAATGCAACAAACACATTCTCTAGGCTTCATAAATGTATACATGAGATATGCGCACGCTGCAAATGGTGCGGAGCCTGAACGCTAAGTGCTGCACAGCGAAGAACGCATGCGAGATGCAGTGGCAAAAGCACCTATCCTCCTGAACATGCAACTGGGCGCGTACCGGCAGTTGGCCTCTGGTTACTCCTGTATGTAGGATAAACCGGAGTCATACACTCTGCTTACATATACGTGACAATGACATAGTGACTTACTATTCTGAAAACGCAAGCTCCAGACACAGTGCGCATGTTACTAGGGACAGTCCAGCTTGCCTTGCGTGCATGCGGTCGGTCGTTTAGAATCACTTCGCATCCTTTCTACCCATAATCAAAGGGTGGCTGCAACACTATGTCAGCGAGAAATAGTTGACTCGTGCTGCTTTTGGCAAATACCATGGGGACACAACGAAGTGCACGCCCTCTACATAGGTAGAGCGGAAGGAAGTCTGCATTGTTCACGTGGAATGAACATGTGCTTCACTTGTTCCTATATGCAGGTGCGGTGTGGCAGCAGACACCGCACCTGCTGCACCTGCAAGCTGTTACGCTCAGCAAGTATGCGAATAGTTTGGACCGCCAGTTGTGAGACGTGTTCAAAGCCATCGTTGCGGAGGTCGACGTCGACACTTCCTGAAGGAAGGAATCTGCTCCGAAACATTGTTCATATTAAATATTGCCATGCAGGTGTGGTGTGACAACATACACCACACCTGTTGGAGGTGCAAGCTGTTGTTGTCAGCAAGTATGCGAATGTTTTGGACTGCCACTTGTGAGACGAGCTCAAAGTCAGCGTTACGGAGATCGACGCCGACACTTCCTGAAGGAAAGAATCTGTTCCGAGACATTGTTCATAGTAAATATTGCCATATGGGCACTGGGGAGGTGGATAAAACTGTACGCCCAAATGCCTGCGGTTTCGTAAAGGGAAATGTGAGCAGGTGAAGGGAGCCGGGAGTTTTTTCTTTTTGGATGTTCGCCCCTGTGGAATTCAGTAGGGCAGTGGCTTGTGGCGCTTTGCTTCCTATTCGGTAAGCATGGTCTGCCATGACGAGGTATATAGCTCGTTGAGCAGGGTAGTGTCCGTGCAGCCGAAACGGGCGGTGCGCATATGTGAACACGCCTGAGTGAACGAGGAACGTGTAGTTTGAGGAAGATCTCCGGTTCACTGACTTTGCCATTGACATTTCGTATATTTGCCGTTCTTGCTGCAAAGGTTGTGAAGCATCTACAAATAATGGCCAATGCCACCTGGTAAACTGACTTGTATTCTGCATCTGTGCGAAGGACCTCGGTTGGGAAGCTCATCGTCGCTTCAACGAACACAACCTAATGCCGAGCGGAACCCGCTGCTGCTTGTGTGCGAACATGAATTGGGCGCATTGCCCTTAGTGGAGCCGCGGTTGAAATTCATGCTGCTCACATCCGATGGGTATGCACTTCGCATGCGCTTATCTATACATGCGGTGTGGCAACGCTGTCCTCCTTTGCGATAGCAACCCGTGTTGGTCAGCACGTGCGCATTTTGCTCAAACTGACGGCTCTTGGGATGCTCAGAGATTGGCAAGCAGCACTGTGGACAACAGATGTGATATGCTACGGCGTTTTATTCATAGCTTGGATGCGATTTTTCCTCTCTCCAGCCGTCTACTGAGGCGTGTCATCCAACGGATTCTGAGGTGGGCTAAGCGCCTTTTGGTTTTGCTGGCGGTCTATCGGGTTTCGAGTTGTACGTAATGCGCCTGCAGAAAACGGGGTGGTGCACACGATGATTGTATCGAAAGTGCGTGCAGCTCATTCCTGCGGCTCAGCATGTGTGGGCTGACAATCCCTTCTCCTGCTGCGACGGCGTGCTGTTTGCACAGCAAGTACGTATAGAGTATAACTGATGCTTGGTGGAGCGCTCAGAGGTCAGCAGCCAGCAGTGTGAATAGCGACTGTGTGGCATGCTGAGAGCATTTGTTGCAAGCGTTTGCTCTACATGAATGCTGTCGTGCGAGACATGTTAAAACTAAATGGTTGCGTTTCAGCGCATACATATTTTGGAAAGGGAAATTGCGCAGGCTTTAGCAAAGAGGTAGCACTTCGGTATGACAGTGCATGCAGTTGATAGCCTTCCGGGCGACTTCCGAGTTCGTTTCGATCCTCATTTCCCGAGCGGTCCTTGCCACTAGAGGGTGTTTCAGTGTTTAAGTAAAGCAGCCTTTTCGCTGGAAGTTATAGGCCGAGCGCGGCTAAGTGGAAATTATCTAGACTTGGAGGAGCGGTAGGCAAGGCGGGGATGCGAACCAGAAAACCACACTGCATGGGAATGCCTGAGCATAAATGTGCACAAAGTGTAGCAGAGACAGGCATATGACTTGGCGCTTATTCGAACTCTCCCCGTCGCTGTGAAGGCTTGGGCGTATGTACAAGTGGTAACCTTAGCCCGGCGGAAAACGGGGCAGTTTACTGTGCACCTGCCGGTCGTCAGACGTTGGAAGCATGCCCTATCCGTGGAGCCCCTGGAGAAGTGGCTTCAAACCAATGCTCAGCGGATCCAGTTCTTCGTGCTGTCGCTGGCGAACAGCGTGGGGGTCTATATGCAGTGCCCCGAGGGGAAACTTTTTGAGGTGCGCGTTACGTGCATCGGAGGCGTATCCCGTTCATGAGCGTTTATGCTCAGGTGCAGCGTAAGGATTTTGCCCTAGCTTTCACCTGCTGTTCGGCCCAGCAAGTAAGGGCACGTTTTGTACTGGAAGCAGCTGACGTGAGCAGCGGCCTGTACTAGGCACTGTTTGCGACGGCTGCCACCAATGGTGAGGGAACGGATCTGCTACAGGTCTTCGTTCTAACATGCAGGGTATCGCAAGTACAGTGAGCTAGCAGACACAGCTATGCGTTCAGATGCATCTACGGAGAAATGTACACAGGTGGGGAAAGCGAAAAGTCTATCAGTTTTGGCAGTGCCCTTCTCTGGTGCGCTCGAGCTGCGGGGAGTGTTGTTACGCGGCGCCCCAAGCTGCATTTGCCCAACAGGGTCTGCTACTGCAGGGACTGGGTGGGACAGTGTCTGTGGCGAACGGCTTAAATTACAAATGGCGAAAGAAGGTGTCCCCAAAACGGGTGGCATGGTGCACTAACTGCGGCCTTCGACGCAATAAGGAGGACGGCTAAACAGGGCAGTGCCTGCGAGAAGGCGCGGCATCCAGTTTGATACGGATGTTTGGCTTGGTGGGATCTGGCAAAGTATCTGGCCTTGGAACAAGTGTAGTTAATAGGATTGCTTCCATTGTTTGGTGCATTTGCGCCGTTCGATCTAAAGGTATTGTTCCAGCTACAAGTAGTTGCCAGTGTCGAGTGCAATACAGTCCTGTGTTCTGTGAGGTCATGCCTGTTTTCATGAGGAAAACCATCATGTGTGTTGTTCTCCTCCCCTTGTGCTGCACAGGGCTCATTGGATCGCCTGTTACCCACATTTTATTGCCTCGGGCTTCGTGTACGAATACCCACCTATGAATTTGTGTTATTCCTTTCGTCTTACTTGAGTTCTGCGAGGAGCAGGGAATGTGTGCATCCTGTGTATTGGCAGTTGTAGATGCTCTCAGGGGCTGCAGTACGCACTATGAGCAGCGACTGTGAGAGTTGCAGAAGGCACAGCCCTATTTCTATCAGCTATTCTATACGTGCGTTCTGCTTTGTGAGAGGTGTGCAAGTTATGTGTGTAGAAATGCACGCGCTAGTAGAAATATTTTTGTATCGAACGTGGGCCACACGAGGGAGGGGGCCGGGGCTGCTGTGATTTGGCGTTGATAATATGCGCGTTGGCATACACTGTTAACGTAGGGTTGTCAAAAGGGTTGCGTTTGTTTGTCAGCTTCAAGTGGTGCAGGACATTCGAATGAACTGATGAAATATTGCTTGAGCTGCGGATAGGAGTGTGAATGGAGAGGTTTATGCATCGTATCTGGCAGTATAGAGTGTTGAAATTCAATCGCCTCTTTTAATGCTGATAGTCTTTTCCGAAATGGGCGTTGCGCTGCGGCATAGTTCTATAATGCCGTGCCTTGGCCAGCAACGCCCATACACAGCGCAGCTGGGTCAAATATTCTGTTTAGTAGACCTGTCGAATACCACGAAATGCACAGTAACTTCATATCATGTCTTTTTACCATGTTAACTTTTGACTCGGCGCCTCCTGACAGGGACGTTGTGTCCCCTTTACGACAATTGGAACGCTTCGGACGAGAAATGTATGATTCAGGGTTTTGCACGCTCGAGATGTATTCGTTGGGTGAAGAAATTTTCAACACCTCTTTAACAGCTTATACAGGATGTGTCGTTGGAAGGGTACTTCGTGGAGCTGGGCTGTGCACTAATCTGCACTCACGCCCTCGTGATAACAGAACCATATACTTGCCTAGACATAATGGATGCACATGAGAACAGACATGCATGTGCCACCATTGTACTTGGACGGCCCGCCGGCACACAGCGTAAATCAGAGGCGAGCTTCCGACAAGAACTGGTTCTAATACGATGCATCGCGAACCTAACGGCACCTTGCTGTGGCACACAAGCACCGTTGAAGTTTCTGAAACTGGCGTACGCTGCCTTCCCGTACAGCACAGCTACCGTTCTGTAAAGGGACAGCAGGGTAATCTATGTTCATGTGAACGCATAAACGGCCGCGTGCTGACCAGGTTCCCTATATTTCGATCTGTTGGTACTCTGCCCAGAAAGTATGCGGATAGTTTGTCTGGGAGGGAACCAGAAACCAGCCAGGACGCTGCTACTGTAGAGGGCACACTTCAGATTTAATGCGCCCAATCCTATCATACGGGCATGTTGCGATGAGGGTTGTTTGAAGCCACAGGAAGGTGTGGATTCTCATGGTTGGGCCTTTGAAGGAGTTAAACGTGGGAAGTGAGCGAGAGGAGGCAAGATTTGTTCTGTATTATAGTACTAGCTATGGAGGCTTAGCTGGACGAGCCTGGCAAGTCAGCCTGTACTTGCTGGATATATTCGAACATTATGCGAGCATACTGGGGCTAAGTGGTGTAGTCTCTGGGGTGTGGCAGGTGGCAGGCATGCGAAGAAAAAGACCGACAAATCGTCGGGAGTGCTTACCACACTGACAGCAGGTAAAGGTGGGTATGGTAAAAACCACCAGTGGCGCTTTTTAAGTTGGAATCTGGGTCGAGCACAAATACCGGCATAAGGAGATCTGCAAAAGAACATTTTAAAAGGGCAACGCTTTGTGCCAAGGGTAGAACAGTCGAAGGGCTAGATTTATGGTTAAAGGAAAAAAGCAGTATTTCGCGCAAGCGAAATGTATTCACTACTGATAGTTGGTTCGGCTCGGCGCATCCCACACAGGTCCGTAAAATGCCAGTTTGCTAGACGCGAAGCATGCATTGCACGCAGGAATCGAGCCTTGATGCATAGGGCAGGACCGCATGGCTTGAGGCTGTTGAAGGCGACCGAGTATTGCTACTTGAATGATATTTTAAAAACGGGCGCGCTGTACCGTATTTCCTCATGCGTCCTTCGATGCTCTGACTCAGAGATACAGACCACGTGACTAAATGTAAGCAAGTATGTTTTGTTCCACAGTGGGAGCACGAGGAGCTCGGAAGACCTTTTGTAGCGTCCGCATCTTCCCAGCCAAGCTGAAACTCAAGCGATTATGACCTGTCACTTGTCAAATGGACACACCTGTAAAGTTGGTTGTAAGTCATTAACAGTGCTCATTCCGCTACGGTGGGTTTCCCCAGCTTGCCGTGATTGATATACATGCTGTACAGACGCGCTGAAACATCCATGAACAGCTCTGTGGTGCATCCGTGAATGGCCCTGTGGTGCTACCGCAGGAGCGTCCTTGCTCTGGCAGCAGGGATGCAACGACAGAAAGGCTTTTCGATTCGGTGCCAGTTTTCGCCGCGCTTTGGTGTTGCACCGCGACATCTAGGAGTGCTTGAAGGGACGTAAGAAAACGAACTGCACCTGCGTGACGCGGGACGCAAGATGCAGCATTCGCACTGGGGCGTCCTGCAAGCAGCAGCATGGGCGATGAACTGCCACCATCAGAGGTACCTCGACAGCTAAACAAGTTTGGGCTGAGTCTGTTTGGATGATATTAGTAGCCAGCGCTCTTGTATGGTGAAGCCATACGAAAATCGCTCTACAACGCCTTTGAAACGTCCGTTATTTTTGCGCAGACGTTAAACGCAATGAATGTGGATTTAGCTTGAATTATACATACTGCAAGGGCAACACGGCAATACATTGGATTTGCCGATATCTGAAAACACTCGTCCTCGTACCATCAGTTTCCAGCAATGGTACTGCAGCGTTGTGAATTGATGCACTGTGCACCTTGCAGCATAAAAGTTTGGTGTGGCGACCACGTCTTGTGTACAACCCGTACGAACGCTGGCTCGCCTGATGCATCTGACAGTCGACCGCCACTATGCACCGTGTAAAGAAGGATAGAGCATGAGCGACTGTCTATGTCAACTCACAGTAGTCGACGCACTTGCCTAGAGACATTACGCTGCCTCTTTAAGAAGTCAAGGCTAAATATGAACCCACTCCGTGTCGGCAGAAAACCTCGACCCAGCGCATGCAGACACATGCCGGCATATGTCAGAGTCCGGCATCGTGGGCCAAGGGTGGTCTTTTCATTGCCATACAAACTCAGACAGTGTGTCCGCATGTGTAGAATAAAAGATGTCTTAGTTCGACAGGACGCTTCGCACGCCACCGTCCCGTAAAAAGGAAACGATGCTCAGTGTATCGGGGTGCTGAGTGAATCCATAAATAGTAGCGTTTTGCCTTCATAATGCAAAATAATAAATAATGACGAGGGCGCCAAAGCACCGCTAAAACGAAGAGAGCGTCTGAAAGGCATTGCTCGTCAGTGGCATCCTGAACACCTCACGGTTTGCTGGAATTAGTGCCTGACCCTGATGCCGTATTTCACGGTGCTTGTTCCCTTCCTCTGGACCGGGGATGTGCCGATGCGTATGACTGAACAGTCTAAGATTTCCACTTATAGATGGCAAAAGCACTGCAATCGTAGGCCTGTCCGTATGTTTAAAAGCTATTTCTCTTGAGTAGCTTGCGTGACTACAAAAATGCCTGCGCATGCCACTTAAGTGCCGCAGGCGTATCCAAGCGCAGGAGTGCCTGTGCGCTGAAAAGAATGTTGTCCTGGCAACGGACCCCACAATAAAGCATCCACTCTGCAATTTTGCCACACTGTCCCCCACAATGCATGATTTTCGGACACTGTGCAAAGATGGGAGAGGTTGGACGGCTTTACACTGGCGTGGCCGGAAAGTGCGGAAACCGTTCCTGCGGAGCCCTGGTTTGTCTCCAGGCAGCTCTATTAATGTTGCCCCAGCCGTTACACAATTTGAGGTGCTGCAGTAAGGAATATGTGACATTTTGTTCGCTTTGTGTGTTTGTGAAAAATCACCATAAGACGTCCCGTGATGGAACAGAAACATTTGGTTGTATCTGTTTTATGAATGTAGACATCGAGCGTTCTGGTAGGTTACGTGCAAAACAAAAACGTGATATAAAGGCACCTCAAGCAAAAGCTCCCGTGCGCAGAGAATAAACGCAATAAGTTAGGGTTTATATACTGTGTAACAATACGTACTGCCTGGTTAACTAGCCAATAAAGGTGCATCTGCACTGCCATCTCCATTAGGACACTTGTCCTCGCATTTTCGGTATTTCAAAGGTGGTGCTGCAGCGTTGGCTGTTGACGTGCTGTTCGACTAGCAACACGACAGTTTACTTTGGCAACCGCGTCACGTTTCTAGCCTGTACGCACGCTAGCTTGCCTGTTACGTCTGAACTTCCATCACCCCTCAGGAGCGGCATAGTGCAGTACTTGGCATGGCCGACTACGCGTACCGACTCCCACAAGTGGCCAGTGCATTGGAAATTCACTGGTCAACGCACCTGCCCAGGCAATCACATCTGGATGTTTGGGAAGGCAAGGCTGGCGACGAATGCATCCCGTGCTGTAGACAATACCCGAATACCAGACCGTCGTGCAGGCGATGGTCAAGGTGCTGTCGCCGTAGGCCGACGTGCGTGACAATAAGAGGGCTATTACCCTTCTGGTGCCTAAATAGCACAGCACGTCGGTCCGGACGCACGGTGAGAAAACCTGAGTACCTTAGATTGAAATATGGGATCCGCATGTAAGCATAGCGTTGGTGAGCACGATGCCCAAGGCACCAAAGCGCTAGGCTTCTCAACGAAATGGCGCGCTTTGCCTTGATAGTCCAGCTCAGGAATCGAAACGGATGCGGCGAAATTTAGGAAAGCAGGCTAGACAGTCGTGATGTCCAGAATGACACGGAGACTTTGTAGTCAGGGCGTGCTCCTGTCCCGATAATGCCACATTACAGGTCGCTTACTTACCGACTGGAGACCATGAATGTGGTGTTACGTATACATGCAACGATCTGTGCATGGCCGTCTAAGAATGCAAGCAAATTGAGCCATTGGGGTGGTAGTGAGAAGAATATTCATCCGTAGCAGAGAGCCCACATGGCGAAGTACTGTTCCCACCCGTGCCACTCTGTATTGAATAACTATTGACTACAAGAACTGTCTGGGGACCAACGAGTTAGGCGACGTTGAACGTCCTTGGTCGTGGACCAACGAAACCCTTCATGCGCATCGTGGACAAACAGCAGCCTGGCTTGTGTTTACGCCTGTTGCTGCAACCACTAAGTGCCTTCCGGGTTCGCAACCACCTGGAATTAGCTCTGGCCATGTGCGGCTATTCGTTTAGCCAGTACGCAGGCATTTTAGGGCAGACGTTCTCGCGCTGACCAGGAGTCATTAAACAGAGCCATAGGTGTGGCTGGTTTAATATTTTAAAGGAAAGCTGTTTGCATGTTGCGGCGTTGTTTCACTCGTAGCAAGCCGTGACGTGGTGTTCTGCCTACGAAGCAGTGATGCAAGGGCTAGTCGCCGCCTAGGTAGTAGACGATGTTTTTTTCGACGGGGATGTGTCTGGGTGGCGGGATGCAGCCAGTGCGTTCCAGGGCTATTACAGTTGTATACGTCCACACAAGAAAGCTGCGGAGGGAAGTGTTGACGTGCCCTGTGCATGAGCTCTTGCCGCGTAGCAACAATATGCCTTTTAACCTTTTTGAACGACGACATGCATAAGGAGTGACGGGCTAGCAGGCAGGCAGGTGAATCGAGGAGTGGATATGTTTATATATGATTGCGATGCTCGGGCAGTGCCACGCAAAAACCACAAGCGCATTTAGGCGTGCACAGTATTGCAAACGCAACAGGTTCATCTTGAACAAAATACCCCACAAGAGGAGACGCTATTCACCGTAAAACTCTATTACCCATGGATTGCGAGTAATGTGTAACTCCACGGGAGGTCGAGCGTTTGTGCTCTGGTGTGACCCTGAACTAAGAAAAGCGTCAATGCTGCATGTAGGCCTTTGGCCACTCGGTTCGAATTTACGTCCGTCAGATAATGTTGTCCCAAGTCAGTCGCACGGTAGAAGGTGCCTGGGTGGTAACTGGGTGACACTGTGCTCCCTGGCAACATATTTTTTATCCTGCCAACACCGACCCTCTCTCAGCTACCCGACAAAACTCGATTTTACTGGTCTACAGACGTTTGAAAAACCTACCTTCAATGGGTCAGAGATTCATGGAAATGGTTGGGAAAGAGACGTTGAACCTAACGTTTTTCTGCTTAACGATTGGGCCAAATATGTGCTTGCTACCTGACCTTGGAGCATGGAATGTTGTTTCTGCAACGGCGTTACTTCTCCAGCCTGTACGCAAGCTGGTTTGGGTGATATGTCTGAGGTCAGGTCCGCCATTATGCAAAGTGTGAAAAAGGGACAGCATTACTGGCTACCTGTTCCAGCCCACACTAGTGACAAGGGAGTATATGCGCGAGCGGCCGATCACTTGTCCTGACAACGTTCTGCATATATTCGGGAGGCCACAGCGATATTTCAACCCACCGCGTGTTGTAAATTCACTAGGAAGCGGCAGCGGCTTGGTACAGATGCTGTAGCTAACGCCGTAGGCCTGAACGTTGTGCACTCAGACGGACCTAGTAAGTCTGGCGGCAACATAACATAGCAAGTAAGTCCGCACTCATAAATGGAAATTCAGAAATGAGCTGTGTCGGATAAGGCGATCCGCATGCCACCATTTAGCAAAAGAGTACGATGCTCGCAGTACGGTTCATGTAATCCCCCCTTGCCTTGATTATGCCCCACCGCACATCACGGCGTCCGTCCGCAGGCAAAAGAAGACAAAACAGGTCTAAGGGCAGTAGGCAGCGGTAACCATCACGAAGGCCTCAGCAAGGGCTAAGGCGGAGGCATAGCCCTGCTTCGCAGCCGCATTTCATGCTGCTTGTTCACCGACTGGAGACTGTCGATCTGCTGCTTCGTATGACTGCAGTAGCCTCTGCGCTTTGCCCAGAACTGCAAGCGTACGAAAGCTCAGGCGAAGAAGTGAGACTCATCCTGAACGAGAAGTACAGCGGTAATAGTCTGCGCGAGCCTCCCAGAAAACGCAGACACATTCAGTCGTATGCGTGCCAGTGCATGGAACGACGATTAATTTTACGCACAGGAGCCAAACAGGAGGGATATTACTTGTTTCTTTACCACCGTGTCCTACACTGTCCTTCACTTCGCATCGATTCTGAATGCTGCATAATGGGTCAACAGTTCGAGCAGCTTTACACTAGCGTCATCACCACGAGAAACATTCGCGTGGCTTGTGCTGGAGTAGCAACCTGTTTAGTGGTTGCCCCAGTCCGATGAGATTGAACCGGAGTCGTCACACAGGGGATTGTGTTGGCGTAGTAGCTGAGTGGCTTTGCGATCGTCTTTGCGATAGCCCGTGAGATGTCACGACTAATAGTCTCTTACCTGCTCAGCTAAAGTTGATCCTATTTTTCAGAGTTGTCGCGCGTTGTAGTTGGACGGTCCATGGAACGCACTTGAAAGAAGAATTCGAAGCATCAGCTCTTCTGCGCAGTGATTGAGCGCAATGGCTGCTGGACATTTCAGGATAGATTAACAGGTACAGCATGAGTAGCTAGCCGACAAAACTGCACCACGACGCGACTTGGCCAGCCTGCACCCAGGCTTTTTCGGATGTTGCCTCTCAACGTTGATCAACACTATATGTTGTGTGAAAACGGACACACCAAACCCGACTACCGGTGCCGAGACACACTAGTGACAACTGCTTTACAGCTTTTTAAACTCACTGGTCAACGCACTTGCCCAGGAAATCCCAGTTGGAGACTTGGGAAGACACGGCTGGCGTTGAAGGCATCCCGTGCTGTAGACAATACCCGAATACCAGAACCGTCGTGCAAGCGATTGTGAAAATGCTGTCGCCGTACGCCGACGTGTATGCCAATAAGAGGGCTATCACGTTTCGCTCGCCTAATTAACGTAGAAAGTAAGTCCGGATGTACAGTGTGCAAACTAAATTACCTCTGTTTAAAAAAATGGATCCGCATGTAAGCATATCGTTGGTGAGCACGATGCCCAAGGCACCAAAGCGCTAAGCTTCCCAACGAAATGGCGCGCTTTGCCTTGATAATACAGCTCAGGAATCGAAACGGATGCGGCGAAATTTAGGAAAGCAGGCTAGACAGTCGTGATGTCCAGAATGACACGGAGACTTTGTAGTTAGGGCGTGCTCCTGTCCCGATAATGCCACCTTGCAGGTCGCTTACCCACAGACTGGAGATGGTGTTACGTATACATGCAACGATCTGTGCACGGCCTTCTAAGAATGCAAGCAAATTGAGCCACTGGGGTGGTAGTGAGAAGAATATTCATCCGTAGCAGAGAGCCCACATGGCGAAGTACTGTTCCCACCCGTGCCACTCTGTATTGAATAACTATTGACTACAAGAACTGTCTGGGGACCAACGAGTTAGGCGACGTTGAACGTCCTTGGTCGTGGACCAACGAAACCCTTCATGCGCATCGTGGACAAACAGCAGCCTGGCTTGTGTTTACGCCTGTTGCTGCAACCACTAAATGCCTTCCGGGTTCGCAACCACCTGGAATTAGCTCTGGCCATGTGCGGCTATTCGTTTAGCCAGTACGCAGGCATTTTAGGGCAGACGTTCTCGCGCTGACCAGGAGTCATTAAACAGAGCCATAGGTGTGGCTGGTTTAATATTTTAAAGGAAAGCTGTTTGCATGTTGCGGCGTTGTTTCACTCGTAGCAAGTCGTGACGTGGTGTTCTGCCTACGAAGCAGTGATGCAAGGGCTAGTCGCCGCCTAGGTAGTAGACGATGTTTTTTTCGACGGGGATGCTTCTGGGTGGCGGGATGCAGCTAGTGCGTTCCAGGGCTATTACAGTTGTATACGTCCACACAAGAAAGCTGCGGAGGGAAGTGTTGACGTGCCCTGTGCATGAGCTCTTGCCGCGTAGTAGCAATATGCCTTTTAACCTTTTTGAACGACGACATGCATAAGGACTGACGGGCTAGCAGGCAGGCAGGTGAATCGAGGAGTGGATATGTTTATATATGATTGTGATGCTCGGGCAGTGCCACGCAAAAACCACAAGCGCGTTCAGGCTTGCACAGTATTGCAAACGCAACAGGTTCATCTTGAACAAAATAAATCACAAGAAGAGACGCTATTTGTTTGCTCGCCAAAATGCTCTCCATTACGCGTGGATTGCAAGTAATGTGTAACTCCACGGGAGGTCGAGCGTCTGTGCTCTGGCGTGGCCCCGAGCAAAACCAAAGCGCCCATGCTACATTGCTGGCCGGTTAGAGGTTGCGTCCGTCCGGATCAGCTGTTCAGTGGCTGGTACACTGTGGAATGTGCTGCAGTGATGTCAGTGATAACGGAGTGACATTTTGTCCCCTTTTCGCATAGGTGGTAAGCTGAGACCAAACAAGGGTTTTGCCTACCCAGCCAGACTGTACAGGACCTGACAGAAGGGAGTTAGGTGTCTGGAGTTTTGTGGGTGAGCGGTTCAAGAAAAGCATTCGAATAGGCGTTCCCAACATTCGGCTGACTGCAGAACTATTGATCAAAAAAAGTGCTCGTTTTCTCACTGTGGAATAATTCACAGTAAGACCACAACTAACCAATGAAGCTGCATGTGCAGTGCTGAAACCTATAGTATTATTGTTTGAGAATGCCGCATTACGACGTCGCCACGTCACATGCCGCTTATTATGGCCAAGACGGCTTCGCGGCCTCGTCCTGTTCTGCGTAACTGAATGGATCAGGTTGTATGTATTTCATCGGTTCCTTCGGTGTTCGTCGAAATGGACCTCGCCTTGTTTTCAATGCCTGAGTAGATCAGGCGCTATGCGTCAATTCAGTCTCTTCGGTTCATTGCAGGTTGCAGTGGCGTTTACGACCACCCCCATAGTGCATGCATCAAGTTAAACTGCTCGATGTTCTGCAGTATTGGGAGGCTGTATGCAGCTGAATGCAGGTGGAATGCTCCTAGAAATTCATGTGCAAAATCGGAGTTCATTAGCGGCGACTAAATGGACGGGTTCATGCTTCTGGTTCGTTGGCCCTATTTGTTGGCATTCGCCACTAAGGGCGAGCTAACTTGGCGTCTGTGCCATTTCTCTGCTTGTGCCTTTATCCTTTCCATTAGATTGCAACAGCGTTTCCTTGGATTGGGTCCTCCGGCAAAGCAAGCATTTCTTCTTTGGATGATTTGTCCACCTGTTCAGCAAGTACGCAGGCAATTCCCGCAACAATACTTCAAGTTGCGAAGCTATTCCAGGGACTGGTGTTTCAACAACGAACGATACACGCTTCGTGGCGTTAATAAAAGTGGGTGAGTATTCGGGCGGAAGAGCACGTACCCGTCGGTTTATCGAACTCACGGGCAGGCCGATGTATCGGCCAGAAGGGCACTATCAATATATGTATGTATATATGATGAAAGCGTACTCAAGGGTAGAGTGGCCGTTGCATAAATGAAATATCGATCCTCTGCAAAGGAATCCACAAACACTCCGTGATTCCCTTGCGCATCATTCTGTGGAGCAGTAATGGCAGACTGCCGGTAGTGAGTAGGGATGGGAGAATTGGAGCGGCTTGGCCCTGGCATGATGGGGCGAGTGCCTGGTTTGGGCCCGTGTGTCTCCAACAGGGTTGATCACAAACCGTCAAGCGGTAGTTCCTGAGGTGCTACTTGAGTTCCCTGCAACTTGTACTTGACACAGCCTGTAAGGTGCTCCCGCCAATATTCGCATGAATGCCCAACCCAGTTTGGTTGAAGCTGTCGGAGGAATGAGGCGGCCCGTGCCCTTGTAGGATTGCAGACTCCAGTTTCGGGGTAAGTTTTCGAAAAGCCGTTTTAACCTTCAGCGTTTCTGAACATCGGTTGAACGCAACGCGCGCTAGAGTATTGTCCACAGACTAACGCCTACTGCATGGCAACTCGCCTACTCCATGGGCTACTAAAAGCTGAAAGCGCGTGTGCAGTGTCGGCACCGCTGGACATTTGGTCCTGTATATTCCGTATGTTGCGAACGGTTCCGCAGTGCTGTGAATCAATGCTTTGTGCTCCTTGCAAAATGGAGTTCCCCTTTTGCTGCAAAGACATTCTTTGTTGGACCTGCAAACATGTTGGTTTCGCTTGGTTCATGTGAATGGGTTATCTTAGCAGCTGTGCGCGCAGTGTAAAGAAGGGCACAGTATGGCCGACCCCCTTTGGGACTGCGCACTAGTAACAAGTGCCTTGCAAGCATGATTGGGCCACTCGCCTGCTTTAAGCGTTCTTCGTCAGCCATTCGGTAAACCAAAGCTAAATTCCAAAATATCTAGTGTTATCTACTCACCAGCGAAAGGCTTCACAGATATGGGGAGTTTGCTGCCGTATGCCAAAGCGTGCACCCTGAGAAGGATACAGCGCTTTTGGATACTACAAAACACAGCCAGTGAGTCCGCATATACTGAGTACAAATTCAGGAGTGACCGCTGATTGACAAGGGGATCCGCACGTTGCGATGTAGCCAAAGGGCACGATAGTCGCAGTAGGAAGGCGTGGATCGTCACCAAGTAATCGCACCTTGCCTGATTCATGTGCTACTGCACCGAGCGACCTGCCCTAGACAAAGAAGGCAAGTCAGTTAAAGGGCAGTAGGTGGCACTTGCCGTACTTATCCTCAAAAGGGCCTCATTAGGGTCTGTGGCGAAGGCGTGATTGCCCCACTTCAGGCTGCCTGTTCACCGACTAGAGACTGCGGATCTGGTTCTTCATACGACCGCAACAGACTGTCCGTGTAGCCCCACATCACCAAGCACATTGATGCATAGCGGTGCTAACGCCGAAGACAAGCGCTATGCTTATCGGCGAGTATCCGCATCTGGTTTCTATAATGATGCACAACGACTTATGATAGGTGCAAGCGGAACTGAATAGGGAAGGGAAGACTGTTTTACAGACAGTAGGTGGCGGTTGCCCTCGCAAAAGGCGTCAGCAGGCTCTCTAGCCAGAGAGTCGCCGTTATTCGCTGCTCCATTTCAGGCTGCTTGTTCACCAACTGGAGACCGCGGATGTGCTGCCTCGTACGTTTTAAATGGACTCTACGTGCAACCCGATTTATCCAAGCACCTTCATGCACAGGCGTGCGAAGGCGTAAAAGCGAGACTCGTCTTGAGTGGGAAATGCAGCTGTAACTATCTGAGGGGGCCAAAGAGATGACGCAGGCGCATTAAAGCGTAGGCGTGCCAGTGTGCACGAAACGACGATTGATGTCGAGCACAGGCATCCAACGGAGAAGATTTCATTTGCCTAATTACCACCCTGTCCTCCACTGTCCTCTCCTACGCATTGATTGTGAATACGGCATGATGGCACAACAGTTCGAGGGGCTTTATATTCGCATCATACTGGACCACGCGAAACAGTAGTGTTAGTGGGGCTTGTGCTGCAGGCGGCCCATGGTTTTGGTTTGAGTATGTCGGCGATATTGATACAGCATCATCACACAGTAGGAAGTGCTGGCGAAGCAGTTGAGGGACCTTGCGATCGACTTTGAGACGGCCTATGAGATGTCACGACTAGTAATTTCATAAGCGGGCAAACAAAGTTCATATTTCCAGAGGGGTAGGGAAGACCCGCGCCGTTTTAGGTTGAAGGCTCATGGAGCGCGTTGGAAAGAAGGATTCCGAGCATCAGCTTTTCCGCATAACGATTGAGGGGAATGCGTGCTGGAGGTTTCAGGATATATTAATATTTAGAGCAAGCGTAGCAAGCCAAAAAGGCTGGCTGTGCAGTGTCGGTGCTGTAGGACATTCGCTCCAGTACCTTCGGCATTCCAGGAGTATTGCTGCAGTGCTGGGAGTTGCCGCATACATAGTACGGCTTGCAAAATGGTGTATGGTTGTTGCTACAACGCCATGGCGTGTCCAGCCTGTACGCAGCTTGTTTTGGCTTGTTTATTCAAACGTTAATTAGCATTATGCCAATCGCAAGACGGAACACAACATAGGTAGCCATGCCAACTCGCACTCGTGACCATTGCTTTGTAGCAGGACTGGTCAGCGCATTCGCTTAGAAATATTCCACTGATTGTTCGGGAAGCCGATTCTGACTTACGGTGCGTTCTGGCGTCGCAAATACGTATGTAGGCGAGTCATACCGTGAACGCAGGTGTGGTCGTATGCTGAAATACGGCTGACACATGTGGAGGGGTCTATTGCTGGCTACCCGACGCAGCCAGTGCGTCCTCATGCATCGGGTACAGAGCTAGAATTGCGTATTGTCTGAGACGAAGGCCCGATGATTCGATTCCATTACGTTCGGTATCCCAGGGATTGGACTGCAGTGCTGCTAGTCGGCACATAGTACGCCTTGCAAAATGGAGTATTGCTGTTGCTGCAATGGCACGGCATGCCCAGCCAGTACGCAGGTTGTTTCGGCTGGTCTGTTCAAACGTCAATAAGCAGTATGAGCATCGCAACGCAGGACACAGGATGGGTAGCCAATCCACCTCACACTCATGACACGCGCTTTGTAGTACGACTGGTCGGAGGATTTGTTTAGCAATATTTCACTGGCTGTTTGGGAAGCCGAGGCTAACTTACGATGCGTCTGGCTTGGTGAATACATAGATAAGCGGAGCCGTCCGTTGAAACAGATGTGACCGTTGGTGCGGTGCAGGCGACATACGCGGAAGGGTCTAGTTCTGGCAAATCGACGCAGACGGTGGGTCAGCATGCACAGCACACAAAGCTAGAAACGATTTTTGTCTGAGACGAAGATTCGATTGTCGCACTTGTGTTGCAGGGCACGATGCTCGGGGGGGCAAAGCGGTAGGTGTATCGGCGAGTATCCGCATCCGGTTTATATATGATGCCCAGCGAATCACGGCAGTTGCAGAGAAACTGGATGAGAGACGGGAGAGGGCGTTTAACGGGCAGTAAGGGGCTGGTGTCGTCGCGCGGGCATCAGCAGGTGCTATGGCGAGGGCGTGGCCCTTCTTCGCCACCCCATTTCAGGTGTTTGTTCATCGACTGGAGACCGCTGATGTGCTGCTTCGTATTAGTCCAGTAGCCTCTGTGTGCTACGCAGAGCCGCTAATGGCCTTCAAGCGTAGGAGCTCTCGGACGTAAGAGTGTGGTTCGTCTTGAGCGACAAATACAGCTGTAATACTCAGGCTGGGGCAAGCAGATAATGCACACACGTTTAGGCGTAGGTGTGCCAGTGCATGGATGGACGATTCATTTCGTGCGCAGCAGCCAAACAAGTGGGATCTTACTTGCTCTCCTACCACCGTATCCTCCACTGTCCCGCACTACGCATTGATTGCGAATGGTGGATAATGGCACAACAGTTCGAGGGGCTTTATATTAGCATCATCCTGGACCACGCGAAGCGTTCGCGGGAAATGTGGTGCAGCAGACTAGTGGTTTTGGCTAGAGTCTGTCGATAATATTGATACAGCATCATCACACAGTAGGAAGTGCTGGCTTAGCAGTTGAGGGACTTTGCGATCGACTTTGAGACGGCCTGGGAGATGTCACGACTAGTGGTTTCGCCAGCGGTCAATGGAGGTATCCGCGTTGTTCAGAGGGGTGTAGAGGGTTATAGGTTGAAGGCTCATGGAGCGCGTTTGAAAGAAGGATTCCGAGCATCAGCTTGTCTGCGCAACGATTGAGGGGAATAAGTGCTGGAATGTTCAGGATAGATTAATAGGTACAGCACGCGTAGCTAGCCA
>CAJFCZ010000161.1:0-23289 GCA_904066245.1 Eimeria sp. OTU-Y
CTGCAAATATTCTAGTGAAAGTATTTTATATTTTTTACTATTACAATGGCCCCTTGCAATATTTTTAGTAAGTATCTTCTATCTATAAATAGCGTCCGTTGGACTCAAACCTATGGCACCCCTAACGTTGATGACAACTGTTTCACTCGCTTAAATTCCATGAGGCAGCATAGTTTACTGTAGAATATAGTGTGCTTTCAATGCTGACCTTGACTCGCTCGTGCACAAGTACAACAGACTACGCCGATTCCGTGTGTATCTTTGAGAGCCTACTTAAACCTGCCCTCTTTCTTTTCTTTCTGTCGCCTTTATGACACACTAGAGGACGAATCGTTGACGCAGCATCCTGGCGACCCAATGTGGATGGCTTCTGTTTGCCAGTCACCCACATCCTGCCCCATTTTTCAATCATATAGTCATGTTAGATGGTGGGCATGCTCGATTGTTCAGATTATTGAAATCGGCACTCCACACCCGCATTGACACCTTCCAGGGGCGCTTCGCCAAAAAGCTGGGCTGTGCGGATATTTTATTTTGTTTGCACATGGCATATATTGGCATACTAAAGGGGGTGCGCTCACTTCACGCGCCGTGAAACGATCACAGGGCGAAGGCAATCAGAGGCAGCTTGGGACCAGCAAGACGCTACAGGCGTATAGAATCAACCACGAATGATTAGAGCCTATTTTTAAGGTTTTGTTGTGTGTGGAACGCGCAGAAGCATTCAAGTTGCAGTAGACGCTCGCTGACTGGACGCTAAGTAACGAGGGCTCGAGGGACTAACATTAAGCCACCAACAACAACAACTTGCTGCAATACTGGAGGTGACAGGAGTGAAAGGTTGGAGTTAACAAATCACAGTGCATTTAACGCGCTCGTTAATCCATTGCATAATCCACCGAAAGGTGGCATTGCGTGTCGGCCCTTGCGGCAAGCCGAGCAAAGCTTCTCCATTTCGTTGCTTCAGAAGCGCGTCGCGCCGGCTTGTGGCGTGGCTTCAGGAACCTGTGTTGCCGTCAAGGCCCCAGCTCTAAAACTGTCGAATCATTCTCAACTTCCATGAGTGCATGCTTTCATCCCCTTGTTACTTGTAGGCATTTAGATGCCAACTCGACATTCACTGACGTGCATAAGTGAACTCACCGACAAACGGGCACCACGTCCGTGAATTGGACACGCTTGTCTTGCGCTGCCTTAGAATGTATGTTCCAATCCCATACTACGTGCAAACTGCTGCAATCAGGCGACATCTGCTCGGGAGCAGGCGGCTACGCAGTGATCAGACTGTCTAATCAGACTTTGACCGTATCAGAGGCATTATGGTAAGAATGCCGACGTCATGTCATGTATGGTGCAGCGCAGGGAGAGGGGTTGCGCTGGGACGCTCCTTAACATTGCCTTCTCATGTCGCCTGAGGGCCGGATGCAGGCCAAGCGTCGACAAGCGAATCGGCATTCCTTTGGATGGCTCCGTTTTCTAACGTAGCAACTTCGTTGCGACCGGCGCGCAATAAACCCGCAACTTTTATTTGGCCAAAAGGCCGTTCGCTGATACAGTGTCCACTGTGTAAGAGCTTCTTCAAATGCACAAAGTATTTCCGGTACTCTGACAATGCATTCCAGTGCGTGTATCATGACTTTTGATTTGTTTCAACTGCTTCGAACTTCACGAGTTAACTTCCTGAACACTAGGCACCTGCAACATCTGCCTCATGGATTTAGAGCATGGATGGGTAAACCGTAGCTTGTACGTCAGGCGTGCAACGACGTATCCCACTTTGTGTTTTTACAACTACTTGCGCCTCTTGTACCCGGGCAAACCTGCCCTTGAGGAATTCAATGTGAGCACAAGGGTCTTTACAGCAATATGGAGAAACCGAAGTTAAGAACATTGCCTAGTGTTTATCTGAGTGCTTTACGGAACGCTTACGCTTCGACTGTGTTCAAATCTGCTTGTGCAACGGGCTGTGTTGTTGAGGCGTTCCGGTCGTGTGTAGTGCAATTGTTGAACCCGTAAGTTAGATCTTCGTGCATTTATCAGCCATAAGGGTGATAGAATACGGGGGGCACGCGTTCCTCCGCGCGTATCGTCACCTGATATTGTCATATTTTTGGTAAACGGGCCTGTGCCCTATTTTCCGCATAGTACACAGCCCTCACTGAAAGGGAGCTAGTAGTGCGGCCTAGACAGTACGTTGTTCTACCCTGAGAGGTGGGGGTTCGGAAGGGCTGACAGCATGACAAAGAGAGCTAAATCCTTTCTGTTGGCAAGGATGCTACAGAGTCCGGTAGTTAGATACACATGGAGTAACTGAATGGCTACTTATTTCCTCCGATATGTGGCAGTAGGGAAAGCACCTTGACATTACCAGAGGTAAGCAGAGGGCCTCTGAACATTTGAAAGGCGTAGGTCTGCGTTGGTCAGCGTCGCCCGTTCACGTGCCTCCAGATAACATTGAAGCGCTATGGAGTGAAGTGAGCACACATGCCAGGATGCGGGTTTTCAGCCCCTGTCTGGATGATGGGCGTCGCATGTGCGTGAACAAATTCATCTGGAAAGCGCTTGTTGGAAACTTACGAATCAGCTACTTCCTCTCTGAATAGGGCTTATACTGGACAGTTGCTGAGAAATTTAATCGTTTATGACTCACCTGAAAATGAGATGAGCGAAACCCATCAGTACCGGCGGGTGGCTTCTTGCGGAACTGCGGGCCTCTTCTTCCCGAATGGCTTTCCACAGACTGTGGGTTTAAACCGTACCATGATGCGCCTCACATATGTATGCAGATGCTATCTAGATAGCTTTCTTTTGACGCCAAATCGACAGATGAATGCACCAGTACAGGTAAAGCACGAGGCGGGATGCCGGTGCGACCTACAGCACGAAGCCCTGCATTACCTTCTAATCTCTGAGACATACTCATGCTGGCCGTCTTAACATTCAGTTTTGCCAACAGCCGTTTTTTGCTACCCGTGCAGCAGTGACTCTAAGTACGGAAGAGCAGGACTAACGTCTGATCTTTAAAAAGCGATGTTTGTGATATCTATTATCTATGCTAGCCGACACTGAAGGACGGCGCATGAGCTTGGCTTTGTATTGAATATACAGAACTGTTGCTATGGAGTCTTCGCAACAACACTTATCGACAGTGCTTGTTACATGGAAAGCCAGAGCATCGTCGAATCTACAGCTTCTAACATCCCCCGCATCTCCGCACGCTGCGTAGGCGGGGTTGTATTTGGTAAGCACCGCTCGCTCAGCAGATGCTGGAATCATCTTTATAGCGGCACGCTTACATGAATCCTGCTAATTAGCAACCTGCACTGCATATGCATGCACAACAGCTCGCCTGTGCTTCCTTAGAGTGTATGGGACAGGACCTAGCATATTCTATTAGTATATTTGGGCCAAGGGGAGTCGCTACTAAGTAGCACATTATTTTGCTTCTGTCGTGCACCCCTGAAGTGGTTTGGTTTCCGGATTAATCTACTTCGCTCTCCATATTCCAGTGGGATTAGCATATCCGGAACGGGGACCACGGACCGAAGAAACTTTGCAGGGTCGTCTATGAGTGACAATATATGTAGTGTATATATACACTGTGTGAACCTCGCATTTGCCAAATCTGTCACCTATTACAGAGACGCGGTCCACGTTCGTCAAGATGCTCTCTTTAAAACGCTAGGAAAGTGGTTCTTCCTTCATGGGCCACCACCGCCTTCTTTGCCTGCCACTACATCCTTAGCCCCACAGTGAAGGATGGAGCATTGCCAGCATCCGAGAAGCAGCTGCAAATCGTACAGGCATTGTTGGTCAAGAGGTATACTAGCAGGCGTGCCTGTCGTTCTTCTAGAAACGTCACTCATCAAGGATCTATTACACACATGTGCCTTATAGTGGTTCGGTTAAATTGCAGACTAACGGAACTGAAGCACACACACAATCTTTGCACAATCTGACAACGTCACTTGCAGCTGGTGCGTCTATATATCAGAACCTTCTAGGGAAAATGGTCAGGCACAGACACTCGCTGATAACCGTGAAATATGGTTGCTTCGTTGTTAAATTCGGCTAGGTTGAGAAACTGTGGAGTAGGCCTGCAAGGGGTAGTGAATGCAGATCAAAGGGGCAGTGCGATGCTATCGAGCCATAGTTGACTATAGGGCCTCTTATCAGACAAATTTTACTGAGTTCTGCTACCACAGCCGAGATACGTTTGAAACATCCTTCTTCGCCGTACCCTAGGACTCACAGTTCCCTGATTTGGATGCAGGCGCTCTGCAACTGATGCTTCGGTGTTGTTCAGCCTACCTTCAGCGGTCATCGATGAATATTGCTTCTGCCCTCCCTATGGCTTGTTGTTTCTGTGACTTCCGCATTGTGTTGATTCCAGTCCAGGCGTTTGCCATGAGCATTGAATCTCACTTCACAGTGTATCCTGCAGGATTGTTCCTACAATGTCTCTCGAGTCAACCTGATGCTCGCCTGCGTCACCAAAACCAGGCCTGTGAAACGCATTGCAAGCATGTGGAAAACAGACAGAAAATGGAGGGGGTAACCCCTGCAAGTTATTAGTTGGTGTTTAGGAGTGCACCCCTAATCTGCAAAGGTATTCCTGCAAATTAGCTGGGCTATCACGGTATCATGTGTGGCATCCTCGTGCGTGTCACAGCTGCCGAGGCACTATAGGGAGTATGTTCGCCTCGGACACTATGTATACGCCAGGCGGAAACATCAATCAGATGCATTTAACTCACCTAGGCAGAAAAACTTCAGCTGAAACTAATTCTATGTGGGACGTGTGCGATGTGTGCAACTGCAGTCACTTACTGCCGGCACAAGCGGACGTCGTCATGCAAGAGCAAGGAATTACCGTCAGCCAAGAGTTGCAAAGTGGAGCATGTTGTGTACAACTAAACACGACCGAATTATTGACTTGGTTTTAACATGTCATATGAACTTTTATGGGAGGCATTAGGCGTGCGGTGCGGAGTACGCCGCATTCCATCCGCGGCAGAAGGGTGTTCTGGGGGGCCAGTTCCTGCGCCGGAAAAGAAACATGTGTAATGTTTATACAGCTTTAGTTATTTACGGGAAATAAACACTGGTTTCGCTCTATACTGGGATGCGACTGCGCCAGAGTCGAACCACCACCATCAGCGTTCTGCAGCGGCATCGACTCTGCAGCACTTGCCTCCCAGCACTGGTGCTTGCCTAGGGTTCACTTAATCGAAGCTCCCAAATCAGAGCTATCATCTTTTCTTTCAGTTTCCCAGGTCACGCTCACGTTTCCACCTGCTTTCGTAGTCCCCTTGTCGCCGAAGTCATTTCAGCGTCTTTCAGTGCATGCACCCGCACCCTTCCCATTGATGCGAGAAGCCAGGTATACTCTATACCATTTCGACGCCATGTACACCCTTATTAATGAGCGCATATCATCTCACATACGGGTGAATGCCTGCGCGACTAAGGCGTTGGACACACAGTGGTCTTGCGCTGCCTAAGGTTGTGTGTTTCTAGTCCACATCACGAAACGGCTGAACCAGGGGTCGTCTACTCGAGAGCCAGTGCCCACGTCGTATTCAAAGGATGCCTATGTAGCATGCGACGGTATGTGGTACTGGCTGGCAGGGAAGAATTCCTTTTTTATATGAACTATACCTTCCCACCGGGAAAGGAGCGCCAACGTTAGGTCGTTCCTTGACATTGCCCCCACATTTTCCTTGATCTGACAGTCAAAGGCCACAGGAAGACTAAAAAATAGCTATTTTCTTTCCAGAGAATCCGATGATTATGCCGTAGCAGTTTGATTGTTGCCGGGACGCGACGCTCCCGTGTGCCTTCGCCACTGGTGATTGGGCTGTTGGCCCGTTGACACATAAAATGTTTTCTATGTGAGGGAAGTGGTTGGAAGGGCGCAGTTTCCTGCCAGAGCTTCGCGAAAGCACGTAGGGCCTGACTGGCACCGCTTGGTAGGCTTGTCCCCGGGTTTGTTGACTCCCTGAACATTAACTAGTTACCGCATCACCCACTACATCTGGGCAGCTCAGCGTGACCCGTTTTTTGAATGTAACGGCATTTGCCCCAAGGCTTCAGAATATCGTTGGTTACAATGTAGCTTGTGCGTTAGGCTTGCGACGATGTACGTCGCTTCGCGTTTCGGCAAATATTTGTGCTTCTCGAATCACGGTGGATCTACATGCCAGGAATGGGATGTTATCATCCAAGCCTTGCAGTATTATGGACATGAGAGAAATTGTGATCTGTGCACTGTGTCGGTTGAATGTTGCCCACTCGCACAGGTCCCGAATGTGCCCAAATCTACTCATGCATGGTGGTATTCAGTCAAGCCGTCTTTTGGGTAGAGCATGGGGGCGTCAACGACTACATTTAGAGTAATCGGTCTGGTCATACTGTCTTTCCTTAGATTCGCAATGATGTGTGCTGGAAAGCCACCAGGTGGTCGGCCTGCACTGCTTCAAGACAAAGCAGGCAGTTGGAAGAGCACCAACAGAAACTGTATATACACATATGCAGATCTTTATGTGTATATATATGTGCATATACCTGTTTATTTGACCTTGGTGGAAGGACGCAGCCGGTATCTTCTAAACCAGCTGCAAGCGAATGAAGCATCTAGGCCTCTAAAGGTGCTAGTTTCGCGTGTGATTGCTCTTTGCTCAACTGGTGGCTCATCCAGTATTCAAAGCAGAGGCCCTTCAGATTTTGCCCGTCTCGATGTGCTGTGCGTGTCCCCATCTCCGTAGCCAATGTACCAAAAACGGAACCCCCACTTACGGGTACTTCGCCGTTGCTGGAAACTTCTTTAGTACCTCAATAACGGGTCCGCAAGTTGTCCCAGGCCGCAATTTGCTCGTGTACCGCTGCTACGCACTCGCACTTGTGGTTTTAGCTATTTGTGCGGAATCTGGTACCAGCCCGCCCTTTCTACCAGACCTGGCTGACTGACGGCCAGTAGCCCTGTAGTGGTGGTGTAATGGAGGACGGCCTGCCCGAACACCTGATTCCAACGCACGCAAAGCTCCTAAGTGGCGGTGCTGTTATCCCGGATCTGCGACCGTGTATTTGTTTGTTGCCGCGTTTCGTAACTTGGCTGTCCTGTACAAACGGGCATCTTATTGTTTATAAGGAGGTGCGTGCCCGCTTTCGATGGCTAATGGCCTGTCCAGTGGTAAAACGTTTTGATATGGCTGTCCATGCGCGTGTCTGACTGCATGGATTCCAATCGTGATACCCTGATATAGCCACACCGCCTCATCTGAGCTTGACGCAGGCAACTGCGGCGTAGGCTGGGTGCTTTGGGCAGCGTCTGCCTAGCTAGCGCAACATTGTCCCAGTCGGCTGGACGGAATATGGGGAATATATAGATCTTTAACGCCACCTCCATACATCTGGTATGAGGCCATACTTCGTGGATCGAAAGTAAAGTTTGCCTGCTACGAAGAACACAACTAGACTGCGCGGGTTAGTCCTGCGGTCTTCGTCATAACGTAACGTGCTGTCAAGCTTTCACGGATCTGAGGTTCACCGTTTTTAGAGGAGCAAAGCATGATTACCAACTAAAATAAACAGGGCTGGACTCGCCTCATATTTGGCCTTGATGCTGAGAGGCGTTTGGATGCCTTCTACATGAGCTTCAGGTGAACCAAAGCATTTGGGTTTTCCATTGTCATGATGGTCACGAACGACTGCATTTCGCTAAACTGATGGTGCATTCACTAGTTGATCGGCGCAGGGTCCTTTCTGCATGAAGGTTACTTCTGTGTGCTACTCGCCTTTTCATCCTCCCAGCAAACCCTGGTGTCAGCGAGCAAGGCATCGATTCATCGACACTTCGGCGATTCCGGGACCTGGCCTTGAGTGTCTGTAATGGTTCGTCTAGACTGTTTAGTGGCATGGAAACTTGTCTGTGGGTTGCAAGAGAACCAATGCCGCATTATGCATGACTCCATTTGCTACGTACGTGCTCACCACCACAGCTAATACCAATGCCAGCAAAGGGAAGATGGACTTCATGTGTACTTCGCCGGTTGCCACCTTGCCGTGTGTGACTCTGCTGCTTCGTGCAGTCATGTAGAGCCTTTAGTGGTGTGCTAACTTTTCTTCAGCCTTTCAGCACGTGTAAGGAGTGAGCACCGAAGGGGACTGCTGCGGCTACCTGTTCGGGAAAAATAGGTGCCAGCCTGTTTGTCTGATCAGCCTCGGATCTTGGGACACGGAGAAAGCATCACCAGTGGTCTTGTGGCGATGTTGAGAACCGAATGCTTTTGACCTAACCGGATAGAAGGGTTTTTCGACCCACACGTCTAGCTGCTGATGCTCCTGAAGCCGAGGCCGCACGTTAGCCTGCTGCTACACTTCGAACTTGCTCTCCTAATCAGCCGGCGTGTCGTCTTGTTCACCAGGAGGTACGTAGCCTCTTTTCCCAGGCTGATAACCTCTCAGTGGCAAAACATTGATGCTTTGCACCCCAATAATATGTCTGATAGACTGTGACGGGTTCCAAGCGGTATGCCTCGCTATCCCCACCATGCCTTTTCTGGTTAGTGTTCTGGCTTGTACAGCGCAGGCTTAGTAGGTTGGCGGTCAGTTGGAGACTAGCAAGAGCCAACATCTGACGGGTGGACGGCAGATGAGTAAAGCACGGATTCTGAAAGCTCATTTGATAAATCTGGCCCCAGGACGTAGGTGGTAAATGGGCGTAGAGCTTGCTGCATCGAAAAACGCCCCTAGACTGCAACGGTGGATCATTTCTTATTTCCACACCCAGTGCTTCACGGTAAGAAGCCTCCAGGCATTTGACACGCACTAATGCGGGAAGACACTCGATCGTGCGAAAACCGATAGTAGGGAACAAACCTCGCTGTTTACTGCGTCCAGATCTTGAAGGCTGTCCAGACACCTTGCAAAATGCAGGAGAACGAAGGCATCTAGCTTTTTCATGGACATCAGAGTCAGGGCCAGTTTCTCTTTGTGCAGCTGACCCATTACCCAGTTGGTCGAAGCATCTCCCTTCCGCATTATGCCTATCTCTATCTGCTAAGGACGTGTTTATCTCCACAGCAGATTCCCTGCGTAAACATCAACACGCCGATACTTCGCCGGTTGCGGCACCGTGCCCCTCGTGACTGTAGTAGTCCTTTCAGAGCTTGTATCCATGGTATGACAAGTTGCTTGGGGCGCTCGTGGCTCCTCATCGGTTCTACCAAACCGATGATGTGCTGCCCCGAGCTCCCCGAAGGGAAATTCGGTACCAACTGCTTTGCCCCACCAGGATACCAGATTCGGAGACGCTAGTGACAAAGCGCCAGTAACTTTGTGCCGGGCGTGGTAAGTACGCTATGCCTGCCACTTGAGCTGATACTGCTTTCCCAGCAACGTAAAGCTCCTAGCCTCCTTTTTCCTTTGGCACGGCGTCCGCAGATTCGCTTGTCGGCGTGCTTCTGTCTGTGGAAATGCGCATCGGGTGGACCCATGTAGTGCCTTCCCATTGGCTGATGACCTGTGTGGTGGCAGGACGTTTCTCCTCCACAACGCATGATCGTGTCTGACCATGTGTGATCTAATAGGGCCCCAGGCTCGCGTGATGCAGAGTTGGTTGCTTTGGCGGGCTATGGACCGCCGTGAATTTTTGTCTGATAGCTGGAGAACGGCTACTTAAGCAATACATTTTCTAACCAAATGTCATATCTTTGGCTCAGGCGGTATGTGGCAGATGCGTAACAGTGTTTTCCAGGCTCGGAGAATGAAACGAGACTTCCCAGTGCGTCGTGCAATCCTCTCCATTCGCAATGCCACAGGCGGCGAGGCGTTTACGCATTTGGCGTGCAGTAATGGCAAGGGACGCAAGCAGTTAACCACGTGTCAAGAGAAATGAAAAATGGATGCTTTGCTATCTATTTGCATACGATGAAGGGGGTTTAAATGCCTTGCACATGGGCTGCAAGAAAACCAAGGCATTTGGTGTTCCCGCTGGGCATGAAGGTCACGATTCACTGCGCCCTATTCAACTGATGACACGTTCGCTTGTTGGTCAAAGCAGGGTACTTTGGCATTATGATGGTCTCTACGGGCTACACCCCGTGTTCCCCTCCACCAAACCCCGCCGCGTTAACGAACTGACAGTTCGATTTACCGGTTCTTCTCCGTTTGCGTCGCCTAGTGCTGTATGTCGGCAACGGTTAGCATTGGGCAGTTACAGCTATGGCAACTTGTCTTCGCTCGCTCATCGTGCTTATACGGTTGCTGTGCACTCCTACATCATGGCAATTCAAGTCGCCTGGCTGAGATTTGGTACCAACACCCTTCGTCCCACAAGAATGGCGAATATCGAGGAGCAGGTAACTATATGGGGATAGCATTGTCTTCTGGGGGATGAGAACGTTACACCTGCCATGCGACCTGATTGAACAGCTTCCCCGCCACGCGAGGCTCGTAGCACCCGAAGACCTTGGAGAAGCTGCCATGTTGTGGTTGGTAGGTAGCCTTCTCAGTTTTCGCCGTCTGGAGCGGTGCATCGGTTCGTTTACCAGGAAGTGCGTGACTCCCTTTTGACGGCTGATAACCTATCCAGAGGCGAAGTTTTGCCTCGCAGCTAACGTGTGTGCCTTGTTGGTTGTGGTGGGTTCCGAGCGAGATGCCCCGCTATCGACAGCCTATGGCTTGTGGGGCCCAGGCGTGGTAGCTTGGGCGGCTGTCTCCTGGCTAAGGTGACTCTATCTCTGTCGGGTGGGCGGTGGATGAGGAAACTATGAGTCCGCAAAACCGCCTCCATACATCTGACACCAGGCCGTATGTGGTGGATCGACAGTAGAAGTTGCTGGCTACGCAGGACACAACAAAACTGGGCGGGTTTGTCATGCGGTCTGGTTCGCAATGCTGCATGCAGTGTAGCTTTTACACATTTAGTGTGCACTGATACGGGAGGATGCAGGCAGCTGAACCCAAGTTAACAACAGTAAAGAAACCCGGCTTCTCTGTAAATTTAACCTTGATTATAAGGGGCACCAGATTGCTTCCAGATGGACTACAGGACAGCCAAGATATTTGGGCTTGTCTAAGGGCATGAATGCCACTTGTGTTTGCCCTTTGCCTAACTGACAACGCATTCACTAGTGGATCCAAGCAGCGTCTTACTGCATTATTTGTGTCTCTAGGTGCTACTCTAGAGATCATCTCCGCAACAGATCCCCGCGTAATGGAGCAAAAAATGCGATCCATTGGTACTCTGTCACTTGGGCAACTCTGCCCTGCGTGGCGGTGGTGACCTGTCTTGACGATTTAGTGAAACGAAAAGTTGCGTTGGCGGTTTCCCGCCTGCCGAGGGAAGCACCCCCTTGTCGCGTCAAGCCGTTAGGCCGGCATTCGGTGCCAACCGGTGTGCCCCGGCATATTCATGTTTGGGTGCTAGTAAATGACGGCCAGTTGCCTTGTCAGGAGGTGGGAGCATTAGGCCTGCCTCTTGGCCGGATGGAACGGCATTTCTATCCATGCGAAGGTCCTAGTTGGCGGTGATGTTGGTGTCGTCGCCGTTTGGTGACTTTTCAATGAGCTTCAAAATTTTGCTGCCCTGTAGAGAGGCTCGTCGATGTGTTCACCAGAAAGTACGTGGGGCCTGATTGATGGCTCATGACCTGTCCACTGTCAGGATGTTCCAGGAGAGCAATGCAGGCTTACACCAGACCAGCTGTGTGTTCGGTTCCGAACTGGGCGCCTCTCCTTCGTCGCCTTGCCTTATCTGACTGGGACGCGAGCTCTGGATCCAGTTTCATCAGTGGTTCCGGTTGGCGTCAAAGATCAACTAGGCTGATCGCGCCATTCGTGCCATTCTCTACTGCATTTGCAGTGGTAGATGCATTCAAGCCTGGCATCCACTAATGTGAGAGGCTGCACACAATTGACCGCGTCACTTTCTGCACGAAAGAAAAAACACGAGCTTCGTTGTGTCGATTATCGCGATGGCAAGAGGTGTGTAGGTGGCCCCCACATCCGCTGCAGGAAATAGACGGCATCCGGAATTCTCATCTACGCCAGCGTCAAGGGCGAAAGCAATTTGCTAAGCTGATAGTGCAATCGATTCGGTAGTTGGTCGCGTTCTGGACTTAAAACATCATATTGTGCCACTATCTGCTAATCGCGTGCACACCTTCACAACAAATTCTCATGCCAGCAAGGAGGATATTCGACTTTCCGAATATTTGACTGTCACGGCGCATTGCCCTCCGCGTCTGTAATATTCAATGCAGAGATTTCAGTGATATGGCAATTTGTCGTCTGCCATTCGACGCTTGCCGAGGGCTGCTGCACATCCAAGAAAACTGGCAAGGTTTCGTCACTCAACCATAATTTCGGATGCCGAGAAGCTGGGGACTGACGGCCAGACGATTCGTCTTGGATGTTGTGGGAGCATAAGGCCTGCCGCTTGGCAGAAGGACATGCCTTTCGACACGGAGTTTATGATTTGGCGCTGCGGAAGTACTGTGTCTTGTCGGGGGGCATCAAAATTGAGTTGCCTTGTAGAAACGCGCATCGGTTTGTTCACCAGAAAGTATGTGTTTTCTTCTGGGGGCTCATGAGTTGCCCACTGGCAATGGGCTTTTGCCACCCAGCAGTCGCATGTCTCTGGCTTGCTGTGATGTCGTTCAGGCATGATGTTGCACTTTCTCTGTCCCGCTCTGTCTGAGCGGGACGCAGGCGTGATACCTTGGGCGGTCTCTGCTTGCCTAGGGCGGCTTTGTGTGTATCAGCTGGACAGCAGGTGAGGTACCTGTACATCCCTACACCTGGTATCAGGCTGTAGGTGGTGGTTCCGTAGTGGAAATTTCCGGAAACAACACATGCAACCAGACTGCGCAGGGTTAGTCGTGCTGTCTTATTCGGAATGTTCCGTGCGGTGAAGGCGCCGGGCATTTGGGCCAGAAGATGCAGGCAACTGACCAAGTCACTGCCTGCATGAACGGCAGAAAGCAGCCTATGCTAGATACATGGCTGCGGCGATACGAGGAGTGTACAAGGCACCCAAATCAGGGCGGCCAGCGATCGAAGGCAGATGGCATTTTCATGGGCAGGGAAGGCACGAGTGACTGGAACTTCGCCCAGCTAATGATATGTTCATTCGTTACCCGTAGAAGCATCCTTACGCTTTATGCGTGCATCTGCATGCTACACAAGTTCTCACCTCTGCACTGTATCCCCACGCCAGCAAATTGAAACTTCGATTCACCGGTAATTCGCCCAGCGCTGCACTTTGCCGTGTGTGTCTGCGCAGGTCCGTCTGGGGCAGCGAGTAGTTATGATTGATTATGTTCGGCTGCTCGGCATGTGTCACGGTAATGAGCATACCCGCACCCCGATAACTTTACCAGTTTGGCCGGAGTTACGTATATATCCATTTGTCCTACCGGAGTGTTGTATAGGCGAATGGCTAGTGACGGGAGGCGAGTAGCCCTTTTCCGGGCTAGGAGTTGCTAATGAAGTGCTTGCGACTTAATTTGATGGGAGCCTGGTTGCTTATGGCATTTTCGTCACGACGTTGTGGCAGCCTCTCCGTACGCGTCAAAACTTGACTGCCCTGTATACACCATATTCGCATTGGCTTGCTAACCAGGCGGTAAATGATGGCATCTTAGAGGCTAGTGGCCTGTGCTGTGTCAAGGCATGTTTACCTAGAGTGGCACCGCGCCGTCGGAATTCCGTGTCGTATCTCAAAGGGACGCAGATATGTGAAGGCTCAAGCTTGGTGGTCCGCCCGATCCATGCGGGACTAGCTCTCTCTCTTTCTTCTCACTCTTCTATCTCTTCTCCCTCTCCCCTCTTTGTGACTTCTCTCTCTGAACCTACTAACACATTACGTCCTCTAATAAACCTGGCTCCAGGCTGTAGGTTGTGGACGGGCATTAGAGTTCGCCCAGCTCAACGAATACAGCTAGGCTGGGAGGGCCAGCCATCATGTCTTCTCCGCTGTTCGCAGTGCTGTTTGTGGTGATGCATTTACGCATGCACTTACGTGGGAGGATGCAGAAAGTTGACCTCGTGCCCGCCAAAAGAAAGAACTTTGCCGTTGGCGTATACGTGGCCTTTATGGCTCAAGGCGTTTGAACGCCTGCCATATTGGTTTCCGATTGGTTTCCAGAAAACCAAGACATTTGAAACTTCTCATGGGCGCAGATTGGTTTCCAGAAAATCAAGGCATCTGGAGCGTCTCATGGGCACCGCATGCATATCTCTATGAGCTATTCACGCCCTCACCTCCCCAGCAAATTCCTGTGCCGCCAAGCGGGAAATTCGATTCTCCAGTACTTTGGCATTTGCAGCGCTTTGCTTCGTGTGCCTGTAATTCAACGCTGAAAGCTTGCCGTGGTATGAAACTTGCCTTCGGCCCTTCGGCTAGTGTCAAGAACTGCTGCACACCCAAATACGCTGACTGTTTCAGCTCTCTAGTAATAAGTAGAGCCTCGTAGCAGCCAACGTTCTTGTTCTCACAAGAACGTCGGGTGCTAAGGAGGTCATGAGTAACCATCAGCAGAGTCGTCTTGGCGGTGGTGGAAATATTAGGCCTGCCGTTTGGCCTGACGGCCCGCCCTTTTTCCCCAGGCGACTCCTCTAGCTTCCGACGACCTTGGCGCCAAGGATATGTTGTGGCTTTCAGGTGCAAATCAAAAGGAAGTAGCCCTGTAGAAACGCTCATCGTTTTGCCAAACAGAAGGTAAGTGCTGCCTTTTTGATGGACGGCGTACTTCCCAGTGACGGCCCGTTCTCGTCTCGCAGTGCTTGCGTTTTTTTCTGAATAAATGCGGTGAGCTCTAGGCGTGATGCTGGTCCGTCCCCACCTTGCCTTATCTTGACGGAACGCGTGCTCTTACGGCCCAGGGTTTGTGTCTTGGGTGGACCGCACGACTAGCGAGACATTCCTTCGTCGTCTGGGTGGTAGATACAGAAACGGTGGTCTCCCGAAGCACATTACATATGTTTAGGCTCAAGCCGTATGAGGCGGTTTGGTGATAGACCTTTCCGACGTCTATGAACACAACTAGACTCTGCATGTCCGGCAGGCCACCGTCCCCTCCATTTGCTGGCTGAAGGCGGGCCATTAGACATTTGGCATGCACTGATGTGAAAAGAGGCAGGCAGTTGACCATATGCGAAAGGAAATAAAGGACAGACCGGTGTTTTCCTTGCGCATTGCAGTGCTGAGTGACTGCAGTTTGCCCATCTAGTGGCGCGTTCACTATTTAGTTGTAGAAAGCTTGTGCCACGTTGGGCGTGCTTCAGTGGGCTACACGCATGCGCATTTCCACACAGCATCAAGTGTTACTAAGCAGAATATATTATTGGTCTTTATGCTTGCTTCTTGTAGCTGTAATGGTCCGTCTACGCCATGTATTGACTACTTATCTCTGTTTGGCATTCGCGTGTTTAGGGCCGCTGCGCACCTACTTACACGGTTTGGGTACGCAGTATCCTTCCAAAAGCGCAAGGTGAGTTTATCCTCCCAGCCGGAAATTTTGTTCCAACCACTTTGTTTCACCAGCACATCGGATTTCAAGAAGCTGGATAGACAGTGGCCCTGCCGTGGAGGCGGTTGGGAAAGTCAGACATACCCATGCGACTCGGCCTGATAAAGCTAATTTCCAGACTACACAAAGTTCCTAGCGGACAACTAGAGCCGCATCAGTTTGGGGACTAGACGCTGCGCTTCAAAATTTGGCTGCCCTGTAAGAAGGCGCATCGCTATGTTCATCAGAAAGTATGGGCTGAATTTTTATGTCTAATGTCCTGTCCAGTCGCAATACGTTGTCTCCCAGAACATGCGTATTTCTTACTAGCTGTGACCGCTCCTGTGTGGTGCCTCGTCGTTCCCGCTCATCGCAACGCGCACCCCAGGCGGGTTAAGCGGACTGGAAGACTCGCATGATGCGTACTAGGCGTTCGGAATTGGGGCTGAATGAACCGTGGATCACAAAAGCCCCCTGCTACCCTTGGCATCAGACCGTAGGTGGTGATTCAGTGGGAGAGCTTGACTGCATCAACCAACACAACTAGACCGTGCATTCAATTCATGCATTCTCTTTCATTCGCTGCTTACGGTGGGGGCTCCAAGCCAAGCAACCTCCAAGCAGTGCTTTGCCTCCACTGATGGGAGAGGGTGCAGGAAGTTGACACCAACTCAAAGCCACGAATAGACCCTCGCCTTGATGAGCACCTTTGCAGGCTTTACGGAACCTCTAGTTCACGATAACTTTAGCGCCGGATCCCTGTGGTGGCATTCCGATGCTTTTCGCAAATTGGCAGCCTTGTGGAGGCGTACGGCGGCCTGTTTACCAGGACGTGCGTGATGCAAATTTTAATGGCAGATAGCATGTCCACTGGCTTCATGATTTTCCTTTTGCATGACATGCATATTTTGGACTAGCTGTGATGGCTTCCTAGAGCGATGCCCCACCCGTGGTTACCCTGTCGTATCTGGGCGGGAATGAGGCTGGTGCGGCGGAAACTTAGGGGCTTTTGAGGTGGATGCTGCACCACTACGCTTCTTCTTTTGTTAGCCATACAGAGGATAAGAAACCTACGGATCCCTATAGTCCATATCATACATCTGGCCTCAGAGCGTAGGCGGTGGATCGATAGTAGAGCTCACCGGCCTCGACGAATTCATCTACCCTGAGGTTGCTACTCGTCCCGGAACCTCTTCCACTCACAATGCTGCATGCGGTGAAGGCAGCATAGGAATTTCCCATGAACCACCGTGAGGTGATGCAAGCAGCCGGCAGCGTCTCAAGCGTAAAAAATACCGGGTTTCGGTCAATATTCCGTCTTCATAGTGAGAGGCATCATACGCTTTGGTACCCTCCAAAAGACCAGGCTATGAGCAAACCAAAGCATTAGAGTTTTGCTGCTGGCACCAAAGTGACGAACCACTTCTCTTGGCTCACGTGGCAGCTCATGCACTAGTTATCCCTAGCAGAGTACTATTTCATACCTCCATTTGCTACATCTGTGTTGATCTCCACAACAAATACGCTTTCATCTAGGGGAAAAGCGGATTCGCCGAAAGTTCGTTGCCTGGTGTGTCCGTAGTGGTCCGCTCAGAACGTTCGTTTTCTGCGACTCTCCTTCAGCTGCTAATTGCCTTTATGGCTACCTGATTACTGCTTTACACTGGGCGATTCACCTGTGCTGCCCACACTTAGTACCAACCGCTTTGTTCCACCTAATTTCGGAGAACGAAACTCTGCTGAGTGACGACCAGTATGTTGCGTGAGCGCATTTCTTCCGAAATGACCATATTGAAGGGCTTTAGTCATCTGGGGAGACCTCCTAGCTACCCGAGACCTTGTTGGAGCTTAATTCTGATGGCTTGTGAATGCGCTTCAAAATCTGGCTGCCCTGTCATGCACGCAACGCCTTGTCCCTCAGATAGTAGGTGATTTGTTTCGACAGCTAAACATTACCTTACGTTTTCCGCGTCCTGGCTCAGGAATATTATCCTGTCTCCATTTCGCAAAAAACGGGAACATTAATATCCCGAAATTCCAGTAATTAAGCCGTTTGGGAGATGTTGGTGCTAACCACTAGGTTCCACCAGAACGTCGGATTCAAGGCAGGCGACCGAGCCCGAATAGCCTTTTCTTGGAGGTGGTGCATAGGAAAAGCTTGCAACTTTATCCATTCAGTCTGCGCGGAGTTCCTAGATACCCATGACATTAGAGCAGCAAAATTCACTTGCCGTGTCAGGTGGCCTCACGCGATAGGAAAGGGAGGGAGCGGGATTCGCCGTGTATGTCGTCTTGCTGCTGAAGTGTCCCGTATGTTTGGATGACTTACAAGTAGGCTACAAGAAAATCAAGGCGTATACAGCTCTGCATAGTCGTTAAAGTAACGAGTGACACCACTCCGCGTAACGGATACCCCATTCACCATTAGGACGTAACAGGATCCTTCCGCAGCATGAGCGTCTATACTTACCACGCACGTACGCATCTGCAGAATCCTTCTGCGAGCAAGCGGGAAGTGCTGTGTGCCTGTACTTGGGCGTTTACGGCATCTTGCGTTAAATGTGAGAAAGGCTCCATCCCGAGAGTGTAGTGATATGGCAACTTGTCTCCTGCCAGTCCGTACGCGCCGAGGGCCTCTAGGCACTCATCTGCATTGGCTAGTTTTTCGGCTCTGCCAAAACTTGTTACCAGCTGCTTTGTTCCACCGGAATCTCGGATGTTGACGGGCTGATGACTGCCACTTAGTACGTGGCGGAAATGAGCGGCCTGCGGCTGGACCTGACTGGAATGTTTCCCCACAAACTCCAATACCCTACCAGCAATGAGCTTAGCGGGGCTCACGTTTGGTGGCGTCTTAGCGCACTTCCAAATTTGGCTGCGCTGTATAGCCCCGTATCGATTTGTTCACCAGAGGGTAAGAGGCGCATTTTTCACGGCTGGTGACCTGTTAAGTGCCAGTAGGTTTTTGCCTCTCAGCACATGCGTATGTCTGATTACTTGTTGTTCTAAATGTTCTCTTCTGCCTTCGCCACCTTGTCTTATATGAATTGCCTGCAGTCTCCTGCGTCGCGGTTTTGGTGGCTTGGATGAGCAATATGGGAGTACTCGGACTACTGTCATCTGATTGGACGGCTATTAATGATACTATGGAGTAGTATGTCCCTTTGCATACCTGTGGCTCCAGATAGTATGTTTCTAATCGGTAGCACAGACTTCTTGCGTAAAAGGGCTCAATTATACTACGGGGATCACTCATGCTGTCTCTTTCTCAATTTGCAGTGCTGCATGCGCTGAATCCTCCCCGGCTAGCATGCATTGACTATGTGTCTCTCCATGTACTTTCCGCGTGCCCATATCCATAGCAAGCTGCTGTCTCACCTAACATAAAATTCGATTAGCCGGTGCTTTGGCTGTCACAGCACCTCGGCGTATACTACTGTATTGGTACGTCTATAGCCACTAATGAATGGTATTGCACCTTGTCAGCCGCCGGTGGAGTGGAGACCCACGCACTTTGGTAGCTCCAGCCATATGACGAAACCAGGATGCCAACAGCTTTCTTCCTTCTGAATGCTGGATGGCAGGCCACTGGTGTCTGAAGACGACTAGCCTTGTCTTGGAGGTGGTATCAAGGGAAGGTTCCTTTCGAGATGATGTGATGGAACGGCTTCCCGAGTTAAGCGGCATTCGAGGCAGTCGATGACCTTGACGCGTCGGGGCTGTGATGGCCCGTCAATGTTTCCAAATTTTAACTGGCCAGTAGGAACGTGCACCGGTTCGTTAACCAGCTGGTAGGTGGTGCCTTTTGGTGGCTGATGACTTGTTCAGTGACACCACGGCTTTGCCGCATAGCGCATGTGTGCATCTAACTAGCTGTGTAGGCGTAATGCCTACTGGCTTCACCCTGTCACCCTGTCTTTCCTGAACGGGAAGCATGCTTGCGCGTCCCAGGCTTGGTGGCTTTGGCGATCCATGCTTAGCTAGCGACCTTCTTCGTGTGTCGGCTGTACAGCTGATCCCACCCCCGTATATTTCAAGCACCCGGAGCATGCACATGGCGTCAGGGCGTAGCGGTGGATAGTTAGTAGAGCTTTCGGGCCTCGAAAGATGCAACTAGGACGAACAGGCCAGTCATGGCTTCTTGTTTTCCACTGGAAATACCCTTTGCGGTTTAGCCTTCAGGCGGCTAAGATGGACTCACAATGCATGCCTATATATGCTGTTCGCCTTCTCATCGAACAAACGAATGTCCGTCTCGACAGGGAGGGACGTCAACTTGTCAGTACTTCGAAGGTTGCCTCACCTTGTGGTATGTGTCTGTAATGACCAGACAGCATTCATTTTTGACAACTCATCTCAGGCAGCTTGGAGCGTGTCGCGGGCTGCCGCGCACCCATGTATACTGACGAGTTTAGCCATTCACCCGAAATAAAGCACCAACCACTTTATTCCAGCAGAATTTCGGACGTGGAGATGCAGATGCCTGACTACCAGCTGCCTTGCTTTGGAGGTGGTGGGAGCAGATGACCTGAGACTTAACCTGATGGAACGGTAATGCCACCGACGCGAAGCTCCAAGGTGCCCATGACCTCTACCCAGCAGATGTGTAGTGGCTTATCGCTTCGCTTCAAAGCTCGGCTACCCTGTGAAAAAAAAATGTCGGCCTGTTCACCAGCAAGTACGTGGTGTCTCTTTGGTGGCAGGTTGCCTGTCCAGTGGGGATACGGGTTTGTCCCGCAGAACATGTGTATGCCTGACTTGCCGTAACTGCATGACTAAGTGTTGTGGGTCTTTGCCATGGTATCCCGTTGTTGCCACCCTGTCTTACATTGCCGGGACCCAGGATTGGGCAAGGCAGACGTTGGCGGTGCCTGATTGGCTGGTGCGTTTCTTTTGTCTGTTGTCTCTGTTATCTGGACGGCTGCTGAAGATACAGTACATTTCTAGAGCTCTTCTATATCGCCTTGCGCATGTCCGCTGTCACGCCGGAGACGGTTGATCAGTAGTAAAGCTTGCCAGCCTTGAAGAATACAAATAGACTGCACGGCATAGTCATGCCCTGTCCCCCTTCACTTGCAATGCTACATACGATGCCGGCTTCAGGCACTCGTCAAACAATGACGTGTATAAATCTAGGCCTTACGTGAGTGCTCATCTCCATAATAAATCCCGCTTGTCAACACACGGGAAGATTCTGTTTGCCTGTGTTTTGGTGCGTACGCTAGCGTGGTGCTGCAATGGCCCGTTTAGAGCATTCAATAATATGCCAGATTGTCTTTGGTCACCGGGAGCGTGCCGACGGGTGCGCCACACCACTCCTGGTGACACGTTTAGCCATTCGGCCGAAATAAGGTACCAACCACATTTTAAAACCACATTGTCATATGTGGAGGCGCTAGTCGTCCACTGCGAGTAGCCTTGTCTTGCAATTTGTGTCAATGGAAGGCCTGCGGCTTGATATGGTGAAACGTCTCTCCCACCCAAACCATTCGCCTATCTGCAGATACGCATGCAGCGGTGTCCTTGTGGTGGCTTGTGGGCTTTTCAAATTTTGGATGCCTTGTAGAAATGCGCACTGGTTTCTTCACCAGCTGGTACGTGATGACGTTGGAGCCGAGGGGGTTAATTTGATGGGACGGGCTCCACCGTTAAGCGACGTTCGTCGCTGCTGATGACCTTAGGGCCTCTGGGATGTGGTGGCTTCTCGCTGCGTTTCAAACTCTTGCCAACCCGTAGAAAGCGTCGTCGGTTCGTCCAACAGCTGGTACGTGGTTTCTCCTTTGCTGTTGATGACTTGCTCGGTAACAATACAGGTTTGCTTCATAGCGCATGTATATATCCGACAAGCCGTGATAGTTTCCAGGCGTTTTGCCCACCGTCGTCGCTCTGCCTTATCTCGTGCGGGGCAGGCTTGGTGGCTTTGGGGGCCCATTCTTGGCTGGCAAGCTGCTTCGTCTGTTGGCTGTACAGGCGGTACGAAGCCAATGGATTCATTCAGCCCAAGCCATACACTTGCCTTCGGGGGGTAGCGAGGGATAAGTAGTAGCCTTGCCGGCCTTAAACAATGAAGCTATACTGGACAGAACCGACATGCCGTCTTCTGCTCCACGGAGAATGCTGTGTGCGGTGAAGCGTTGGGGCATTCAGCACTCACTAAGTATGACTCTTCCAATGTGCTACGCGCATGCTCATCTTCACAGCAAATGCCCGTGTCAGCCGGCGGAGACGTTAATTCTCGTGTACTTCAAAGGCCGACACACTTTGCGGTGTGTGTCTATTTGTCTTCGGTCATTTGGAAAGTGTCGAGGGCTGCTTCACGCCCAATCACACTCACGAGTTAAAGCGTTCGAGTGGGGTTCGCTACTGACCAATTCGTTGCGCCTGAGGGTCAGATGCCCAAACACTTGTGACTGACCTTTAGTAGTCGTGTCTTGAAGGCGATGCGAACGAAAGGCCTAAGGGGTGGCCTAATGGAACAACATTATGACCTACGCCAGTATCCTAGTTCCCGTTGCCTTTGGCGCCACGATTTGTTTGCTCCTTGTCGGTCAGTTGGGCCGGTTAAAGCGTGCCTGCTTGTTAAAACTCGCATCCGTTAGTTCACTAGCTCGCAACGTGTGCTTTTCTGGTGCTTGATGACCTCTCCAGTAGAACTGTGCTTCTGCCTCGCACCGCTGGCACATCCGTGACTAATGTTTATGCGTTGCAGGCATCGTGTCCCACCAACACCAACCTGTTGCGCTTACAAGTGGCGCTATAAATTGGGAGGCTCACTAACACCATTATCTATTCTTTATGTGTGGGTTATATCCCGCCGGCTGTGCACTTTATCCTAACAATACCAGAAAGAAGGATGCAAACTGCCGAAGGCCAGTACATTTGACCTGGACATTCGGCGAACGGCAGCCTTGCGACTTTATCCGATAGGAACACTTTCGACTCGCGCCATGCTCCTATCTGCCGCTGGCCTTGGTGGCGAGGCCGTATTGCGGGATACCGGTGCGCTTCAAAATCTGACTAACCGGTAGATGCGCGTATCGCACTTTTCCCCAGGAAGTACGTTACCTCTCGGGGGCTGCTGCTGCTGGCCTGTTCGGATGCAGCAGTCTGTCGCATCCTACCGTATGGGTGTAGCTGTTATGAGGTGGCAGCAGGACGGCTCACCGCCCCTTATCTGTTGTATTGGAGCCGGACTCGGGCTCGTGCTGAGCAGAACAGGTAGCTAGGGCTGCCCCTATCTGGTCACTGCGGCCATTTGTCTGTTTGGTGAGCCGCCGATACAGAAACTGTGCACTCCCAAAACACGCTTTGCACATCTGACGTCAGGCCCTAAATGGTACTCCTCTGTAGGGCTTGCTCGCCTCAACTAGTAGTTTAGACTCCGCAGCCCAGCCATGCACTTGCCATCCCCGTCCGCAGTGCTGCATGCGGGGATGCATTCACCCATTTGGTATGCACCGATATGGGATGATGCACGACAACGACCCCGTGACAACTGAAGAGCCGAAACCCGGTACGCTGTATATTTGGTCTTGATAGTTGGTGGCCCGTGGAAGTCCCGAGGAAATGTACTCTTCTCAACTGCTGACGCACTCACCAGTTGGTCGAAGTAGAGTCCTTCCCGGAGTATGCGTAACTCTATATGTGATACGCCCGCACACCTCAACACCACGTCTGCCTGTCAGCGAGCTTCAATTTCGATTCATCGGCACCTCGCCGAATCCAACGCCCTGCTCTGTGTGTACCTTATGCTCCCGCTAGACCGTTTAGCCCC